>NWSH02000560.1:12760832-12773781 GCA_002382865.2 Heliothis virescens
TGGTACGCTATTTCGAAAGTGTTCGTATACATATACACTGTTGCGATTTGCTAATGGCAATGACGAATAACATCCCGAGAAAAAAGTTTATTATTATATAGCGATTCAAATCTGCCTTATCTTTGTATTGCATTTGGGAATCGACAGTTGTCTATACTAGGTACTAAGTAAAAATCTATTTCCTTTAGTTCAGTATTAATCCTTATCAAAATAAATATGTATAGTCATATACCTAGACAATAACGCACATTAAAATTGCCCTTTACACTAAGTATATCAATCAGATTAATAGTTTTTGAGATATTGTCGCTAGAAGTAATGAGGGGCGAAGTCCGAAATCCAGCGGACGAAGCAGCGGGTGGAAGTACTTAGTTTATTATAATGTGATAAATAAAATAATAAAAACTACAAATTTTTAGTTTCATAAACCACAGAATACTTTATTAGGTTCTATCTACTATTTTTGTTGATCAAATTTATTAATTTTGTGGATTCCTATACATTTTTTATTGGTGGTTTGTCGATGTGTAAACTCGGGTTGTATGGCTGTATTCAAAAGCTCACTGATGAACAAAATACAACAACTCACAAAATTGAAAGAGTTTTGGCTAACATCCCACAGACGCCGCGCCCGCGCCGCCGCGAAATAATTGGAAAGAAATCGCCATCGCAGTAATTTTACAAAAAAAAAAACACAATGTCCATTAATGAATTCATAAAAAGTATAGCTTTTAATACTAATCTATATTAAGTTCATTGAATCTTTAATTTTGTATTGAATATGAAAATGTTTTTATATTTGTACCACATACAAGTTTTGTTTTGTTGATTTATTTTTTATACTTTAATTAAAAGTTAATTTTACCTTTACTACTCATTGTTTTGGTTTCCCAAATGCAATACATAGATAGGGTATCGCCGGACAAATCGAGATTTGACAGAGAACACTTTCGAAATAGCGTACCATTCAAACAGTTTTTCGAGATACCGTTGTTCGCGATAGCGTCAGTCGATATACCGGTTTTCGACATAATGAGCTTTCGAGATAGCGTACCACTCATATTTTTTTTCGATATAGCGACCATCGATATAACGTCATTCGATTATCCGTATCACTCCCGTTTCTAAGTACGGACGACAGCAGGTCAACGTATACGAATCTGTCAAATTTTACCAATCAAATATTAACCTACCGTCATTGCGATAAGGTTGAAAATCTATTGTAGAAATTTGACAGATTGTGGTAACTTGATGTGCTGTCGTCTGTACCTATTGTGCCTAGCTGAAATGACTTAAACAATTGAACATCCTAGTCCTAGTTAGAATAAACGAAACACATAGCTCGTTTGATTTTTTTCCTTTTTTAATAGTTCAATCCGATTTTTTTGTTCCCAAGTATAATGTCCTTTATGTCTAAAAATAAAATTACAATATAAAACGTAGGTAGCAGCAATAAGCCAAGTGCTGATTCATCTCGGACCCAACATCGTCCTGTGGACACAGGGATTTAGACTCGATTTTTATCCGAAGCTTTGCGTTTGAGAAAGGTAAAACTGAGGTAAATGTATAAATTAAATGTTTGTTGTTATTCGATAGTGTAGGTACTGTAATCTTTAATGCTATTATTTAATAATTTTTTTTAATAACATTCTTGTAAGTATATAAGAGATGCCAATCCATAGAAAGATCTCTTCAAAGTCCAGACATCAGCAGGTCACGGTACCCGAATATGTAATATTTTATCAATCAAACATTAATCTACCACTATTGTGATAAGGTTGAAAATCTACTGCAGAAAATTTGACAGATTGCGGTAACTTGATGTGCTCTCGTCTGTACATATAGATACCTACTAAAGACTTCTCTTACTTACTTCCCTTACACAATGTAAATCAAGTGCTCCAGGAAAAAAAATCTTGTAGTCTTTTTAAAGGAAGGAATTTTTCGACCAACGTTGAAGCAAAAAGTCTACTATGGAGGACCAATTTGTTACAAAAATAATGAATTTATTTTCTTCGTTGTTTTATGGGAGAGACAACATTCTTATAATTGAGCGTGCTCGTTAGAAGTTTGCGGACTTCCCTGTACACAGGATACCTATTTGAAAACTGTTTATTTTTAGAAGAAACTTTAGTATGCTTTCATTATGACATTCTTTTTATAGAGTAAGTACTTGAAGAACAAAGATGTGTGGAAGTTTAGAATTAAAACTAGAAATAATAGAGTAAGTTGTAAAACTTACTATTGTTCTTAATGAAGGAAAATTTATTTATTTGTACACAATCTATCTATAATACATAATTATAACAGTTAAGTAAAAAAAAAAAACTTAAAACTAAAAACTAATACTAAAAGGCGTCGAAAAATTCCTCCCCATCGCTGCCGACCGGGAGCGTGCCCAAAAGGCTGGCAGCATTGCCACGCTGAATGGCAATGCTTAATCTTTGACCAAGGTAATAGCCAGCCCTTTGGTCTTAATTGTTTCAGAATTCTTTTTTGCGTGCGATCCCCCTTGTACCAGCGTGACGTCAGCGTAGCACACGCTAACGCCGCTCTAATTGATTTTGATGAAGACAGCTTTAATTATTTTATTGAAAGGAAAATAGTTTGTATACTATAAAAAATGGATACTTTATATAATACTTTTGATTTTGATGAATGAAGTGGTTTCCTCAAGACAAGATTTAAAGCTAAAAAATCCACATACATACATATACTTGAAAAACATTACCCTCCTCTCTGTGGCAGTTGGGTAAAAAGTTCAGTTGCCTACACAATTCAGCACAATCTACGTCAACAATCGAAAGGCTATTTAAATTCCTTCTCAGATTTCAGTGGGTTTACACTAGGCTGTATTCGTTGCACGTAGCATTGCATTAAGCAAGCAGGTTCCTACACAGTTGCATTTCATGTCACGTAAGCCGTTGGCTTTCAACCACCTGTGGAGTGTATAACTATCAGGTTTATTTGACTTCTAGTCTTGGACCAGGGCTGTCTTATTTACCTAAGCCTTTAGAGACTTTAGTACATAGTTTTTGGCAACTAGGACGTGGGACATATATTGTAATTTTATTAAAACAGTCTGACACTTCAGTTTCTTCAAGTATATTTAAAACCATTTATCTATGTAGGTATATTTGTCATATAATGGTGACATGGTCAAAAAACTTACACGTATTTATAATTATAATAATTCTAAAATCATATAAAGGCAAGGAAACGAAAACAGCTTTGATTGCTAGTTAGTAAAGTTCAAAGTTTTTCAAAATGTGTAATAACTTCTACTTACAAAAAAATCTTCGTCGCGGTGTCCGAAGTATTGACAGGAATGGGTGCATAACCGAATTTCAGGGCGCTACTAATAATATAGATACGATTGTATACCTAGTCACGTTTGCAAGTACGAACGATTGGACAGTATCTACTTAAAATTTAGTCAACCCTACATTAAACTATTGCATTTGCATCGGCTACGGCTTTTACCGGCACGTGATATTGATCCTAAAAGCCAGTACAATACGATACATTTTACAAAAAAAATACAAAAGTAACTCTGTCTGTCTGTATGTCTGACACGCCAGACCTTTTATTACTAAGTTTTTCTAACCTTAGTGTGAAATATAAATAGAGTTTAGAATCGTGGATATCACTCTGTCAGCCACTCAATGTGCCATGCGCCTACCACTTGAACTCAACTGATGGGGTAATGATGTACTAAGGTAACTCTTTGTCTAGTCGCTGTTTTATGAAGTTAGTAAAAACCCAAATTACTTTAGCAAATTAATAAAATTATCGTGCCATGCTTAAGAACAACCTCTATTAATAAACTAGGTACTCCGGATAAAAATCCTATAGGTAGATATGGGCTATCTAACTCTGAAAGATTTTTTCCAGTTCAGTTGTTCCCTCAGATGTTCACGTTCAAACAAACAGCCAGCAAACTTTTCAGCTTTATTACAATATTTCACGCAAAAAAATATAACCGAGTGATAACCAAATGACTTACAGTCCCATAGTACCGCCGCAGTTATTGGCTGCGAGCTCACTTCACCGCAATCACACACTATTGTCGCGACCGCTTTTAATAACAAGGCCGTTAGCCCCAACGTGGTGACTTAACGATCGCTTTCAAGCGATATACCTCATTACACGGCTATCGCGAACATGTGGTTGCACTCACAAAGATAATGATTATGTGATTGTGCTTTCATTTGTTTTGTGCACCTTTGTAGTTGGGGTTCGAATTTCGTATTTTTAATGTTGCAAGCTGGCAATTGTTTTGAGAGCTTTATAGAAGTGCGGGTTTACTTTTTTAAATAATGTATTGTGCACTGTAATAACACAGTTTAAATATAGAACAGTTGTGTAGCTACTTACTAACGTTCGTAACGTCACACTCACACACGCACGCGCATTGACGCGACAGCACCGCGACATTTAGTTCTGACAGCACTGGTAAAGGTACATAAATGCTCATCAATGCGCATGCGTGTGTGAGAATGACGGTTACGAACGTTAGTAGGTAGCTTCCCAACTGTTCTATCCTGAGATGCTCACTTTCTTGAACACAGATTGAGAAATGAAATCCGTATAAAATCCAAGGATTTATTAGTTTCAAAACCTAAATGTAAAGATGTCTGCATCTTGAAGCCTAGACTCCACCAAAGTGAAGCGCAGCGGAGTTTTTAAGCAACCAATAGAATTTTTCTATATTACTGTGTGGGTGAAGACAATATTTATGTTTGTATGATGACATTTCATTGGTTGTTCAAAACTTTCTCCGCTTTTTTTGTTAAAAACTGCACCTCAGTGCGCCTTCTTGGGCCTACGGACCCTATATAGAAGCGAATATGTTTATCATTCAACAATCAAAAGTATTTCGTTTAAAGTTGATAACTCACCCTCATCAAGCACTAGCTATTTTCCCGTGATTTCACCCGCGTTCCGGGAAAACTTTTTCCCGTACTTAGATAAAATATAACCTATGTCACTCGGGTTTACTGTAGCTTTCCAAAAGCGAAGGATTTTTTCAAATCGGTTCCGTAGTTTCGGAACCTTCAGAGTACAAACAAAAAAATGTTTCCTCTTTAATATGTCAGTAAAGAAGTCATAGATTAAATTATTACTAAGTTTTAGGTTCTCAACTTTTCCCAGAAGACAAAAAAGGTACTAAGGTTTTATATACCAAAAACAATTTACAACCGAGCTTAGATAAAAAGAAACATGTGAGTGATTTACGAGTGGCAGCGTCCCTTAGGAGTGGAGGCCGTGAATAGATTCTGTTCAGCAGTCAGCACCTGCTCCAACAGTGGATTGGGTCTAGATTTATTGGAATAACCTCCTGAATACGGTTAATATCTGTGTGAGGTCGTGCCCTTGTTGGATGAAAGTTATGAATGAAAAAGTGTGAAAGAATTTGGCAATTTTAATTTTGCGTTTGATGGTCCATGAAACTAGCTCACATGCTAACATGAGTGTCTCTATCATTTATTTGTATGTTAATGTACAGACGATAACAGGTCAACTTACCCGAATCTGACAAGTTTTACCTATCAAATGTTAACCCACTATTGTGATAAAGTTGAAAAGGTAGTTTTATTTAGTGTCGTCTGTACATTGATTTGCTTAGGAACAGTAACTATGTTCAGTGTTCTAACGGAATCTCAGAGATAGTAAAGTCTTTACAAAATTTATGTAAAATAACAAAAGGCACAAGTGAGTCGCATTTAGAAAAGCATTGCCAAGCCACGTAACATCAGACGAAGAAGAAGAATTCCCCACAGGATATTCTCGGAGTCCCCACTGATATATTGAAGTATCAACAAAATGGCCCCGTTCATAATGAACGGCTTCCGTAAACAATCTTAATTGAAATTCTTTTGAAAGTTACTCATCTTTAAATTTGGTATAATCGGCTAGTAATTTGTGAAAAAAAGGTTCTCGAACTTTTGATGGGTACCTACTGCACAGGCTGAAAGAACAAGGAAAATGGTGATTTTCCCAAAAGAAAAGATGTAGTACTCACCCTGGACTTTATTAAATAAATATATTTATCACACTTATCTTATCTCTGTTCTCAATCTTTCAGTTTATTTAAATCAAGCTAAACACCTATTTGAAACTTTGGGGAGGACGTTTTTCGGCTGAAATATTTAAGCTCCATATATGTTGAAATAATACGCTTGATTTTTCTAAAATGTTACCACACTACCAAAAACACAAACAAATCCTAAAAAATGGCATAGCAACCGTAAACAAAACATCACAAGTAAACGAATGCGCATAAATCTGTGTCTCCTATAAAAGAACTGCGGTACCACGTAGCTATTATAATATCCATACATACTGGAATGCCTTTGATAACCAATGTGATATGAAAAGGGATTCTTGTATTCTTGAACTATTGTATTAAACCTAGCTGGAATTACAATCTAATGTTTCTATGTGAATAAATTGGAATATCTAGATAGCTTTAGTTTTCCTATTGTGTAATTGTTGAAAGATTCATCACTATACTGCTTTCGCGTTGTGATGAGTTCCCTGACAGTTTTCATAACTGGTTGTTGCGTATAGTGATAGTTTTGTGATTAGGCAATGAGCATTTTATATTTATAGGCATCTAGAAATTTAAAAAAACAGACGGCCATCTGCAGTTCATGCCGTAGAAATATAATCAAAATAAAAAACGTTTCTATGGCACTATCTCTCAGATAGCTATTTAGAACTTTATCTGGAACCTGTGAAACTGATCGAAAATCTTCTGTATTGACTGCTGGTCCAAGATCAGTCTAGTATCAAATCTATGATTTTCTCTATAAAGCTGATTAAAAAGCAATTTATCATAATTCACCAGGTTTAAATAATTATATATATAATAATTTATCAACGGAGCATTATTTTTTAACTTAACCGCGTCAAAGATCAGATCAAAGTTTTAATTGCCATCAAAAGTGCCACCTGCCTCGGCCTGACACTCGGTTAACTTGCTAATTAAACGTGATCTTTGACAACTTATTTTAACTTAGGTTTAAATGCACCTCTCTGTGCAGATGTTCATTGCTATAAATTCAATTTTAGTTAGTGGATTCCGATTTATCAAAAACCTACTTACAAGCAACTAAAAGACTATAATCTCACTAAACTATGAAAATATCGCTGCCACTGTGGTGAAGCTGTCAACAGCCTCGGCCACCACGGCCTGTCCTGCAGCCGGAGTGCGGGCCGCATACCACGTCATGCGAATATCAATGACATAATCCGTCGCGCTCTTGTCGCCGTCGGCGTTCCAGCTGTGTTAGAACCAAACGGCTTGGCACGCGACGATGGCAAGAGACCAGATGGTATGTCGTTATTTCCGTGGAAGATGGGTAGGACTTTAGTGTGGGACGCAACATGCGTCGACACTCTTGCGCCATCCCACCTTCCTAGAACTGCGTGTTGTGCTGGCTCCGCTGCTGCTGAAGCAGAGAACCTCAAGCGGCGGAAATATAGTAGCCTTATCGGCAACTATATTTTTGAGCCGTTTGGGGTTGAAACTCTCGGGTCGTGGGGACCGAGTGCACGCCTCCTCTTCAAGGACATCGCAAAGCGATTGGTTGACACTTCCCGTGACCCAAAGGCTGGCTTCTATTTCGGTCAACGAATAAGCATTGCAATCCAACGAGGCAATGCCGCCAGCCTTTTGGGTACACTCCCGGTTGGCAGCGATCAGGAGGAATTTTTCGACGCAATTTTTTAGTTTTAAGTTTGTAAATATTATAAAATAGATAAGTACTTTGTAAATATTATGTAAATAAACTTCCATACTTTGTAGAACTGATTATGACACATTAAAATACAAGTATTCCTTTTACTATGAAAATAGGTTCATGAAGGTACCTATATTTTATTGAAAACCATATAATATCTTATTTTAATAATCATGAGAATTATTCTAACTTATTTTATTAATTGTTCTTAGGCCAAATTGCGCTTAATTTTAATGAAAATTAATAATTCCCTTCTAATAAAGTTGTTCCTAGAGGTTGATGAAACTACAGCCTAAAATATAGAATCAAACGTTTGAACTGGGAACTTCACTATGTTTTAATAAACTTCTAGAAAATACTTCGTAAACTAGGTAACTTCCTTCTACTACAAATCTGTTCTAAGTCATAGTTATAAATTATATTTTATTATGCTTGGTTTTACTTAGTTATGATCTCCTATGTGCTATAAATATAATAATTTCAAACTTTCGATAGGCATTTTTACATCACCAAAGATTATATTTTGCTGATATTATTGGTCGCTGTAATTATCTTTTTGCATCACATACTATCCATGACAGACTTTTAGAATTTATCATCGTATATTTCACGTAAACAAAATCTCATAAAGGTATTTATGTTGCGTAGTTTATGGGCCGGTAAGCTACTAAAGTAAAAGTCGGTAAATAAGCTTTTTCATTTTATGATGATTGTTCCCTAAAGTACGCTCGCAGTGTATTTATTGGCTTTGTTTATAAGCCTGCGTTTGCTATTATTTTACTCTTACATCTTCATAATTTTTGTATTTTACAAAAGTGACTTACAAACAGCTGCTACGATAGTAGATATTTATGAAAAAAATAATTAAATAATTCTGGGAATAAGTCATCATTATCAGCATTTTAACGTCCCACCGCTGGGCACAGGCCTCCTCTCACACAGAGAAGGATTGAGCATCAATCACCACGCTTGCTCAATGCGGGTTGGCGATTTCAGACTTAACAGTCCAGGTTAACTCGATATGTTTTGTTTCACCTATAATCAAACCCAATTTGGTTTCCAAGATATACTTAGAAAGTACTTAGTAACTTTAAGAAACTGCATTGGTATTTGGCGGACTTGGAATCGGAACCCAAACACTGATACTTACTTGAAAGTTCGGTGCTTTACCCACTAAGCCATCATGACTTTTATATTATCTGGAAATGAGAAAAAAAAATCTTCACGGTTTATTCGATAACTGTTTTAATCTTTACACAATAACTAAGTACTATTTTTCATTCCCTACATCACTAACTCAATTGCTTATTTATACCTTTCAGCGAAGCAGCGCTGAACAAGCTGTAAAGCAATAGAATGCATTGAATAGTTGCCTCTGTAACGATAAATAAGAATGCACGCGCGCTCAAGCAAAACGCGAGATAAAGCATACATGCATAATATACTACCTACCCTTGTAACATAGTGGGAGGGTATATTTACAACTCTGTTACTTTTGAAAATATTCTATTACTATGGTATACTGTATAAACAAAGAAAAGTCGTATGTTCATATTATGACAATAACATTTTGTGCTTCAGACATCGACATACTAAACCCAAGATTCACAGTCTCGAATAAAAAGCCCCATACAAGTAATGTCAAAATCCTATCTTTAGTAAGCAAACTATTTTACCTGCTACAGTTACTTAGAAAGATCACCCCCCCGGCAAGGAATCAAACCCTGATCTCCACCGTGACAGTCGGAGATACTCAGCATTATTATCACCGAGGATATGCTCATACAAATTATCATATTTAAATATCGCGTAGATAACTGTTAATACCATAGTTTTTGATATTGTGTATCGATGTTCCAAGTCGTTTGTGTGTACAACCCTACACCTAGTCTAGAAAATAAGCAAAGTTTTGTGACAACGCGTCGCTACATCAAAGCTTGTAATAAGACCACTGACTTCCTCATAGCCCAAGAGCTAGTGAACCCTCCGACTAACGGTCGGCCTGTAAGGCTAGAAATTTGTGAAGTGATGAGTCATAGTACACCAAGGCCAACAGCAAAGACCTGGCAGGCCTCAGCCCTGCACATCATCATGCATTTTATTTTTCAAAATGTAAAATTATTACGAAAAAAAAACTCCTCACTCTCATAGCCCGATGCGATGGCAATCCGACACGATCGGAGAGAGATCAGGCGCAGGACCGACATTAACGTGCTCTCTGATGCACGGGTGTATCAATCACCAACTTCCATCAGGCTGCTTTGTGAAAGTTACGAAAACTCACAAAGCGATTTCGGCCCGACCCGGGAGTCCAACGTGAGACCTCTTGCACAGAAGTCGGCTATGCTACAACTAGACCAACGAGGCAATACTCAAATAAAATGGTATTAATTTTTACATTGTTTTTTATCTATATCTCAGAACAGACAAATATTACTACAAAGCTGTTATAGTAAATATCGTTCCAGTTAAAAATACCTATCCAATGATGTATATGACATTGTTACTGGTGGGGTGTATCATTAAGCCCAATACCCAGTTATAACGTACCTACAGTACGAGGTGGAAATGCTACATTTTTGTAGCTATTATGAACTCTGACAGGTACAACAAAGTCGTACTTAAAATACTTACACTAGTAGTACTAAGATTTTCCGTTTAAGTGGTTTAACTCTCAATATTTTTCGGTACTAATCTTTACACTGTTTTTGACCTCTAACTAAAAATGGACAAACATTTCAACATAGGTGTCTTAGTGAATGTTGTTTCAGTTAAAAAGACCTATCTAACGATGTATATGACATTGCTATTGGTGGGGTGTATCATTACTCCCAATATCCAATTATACCTACGCTGGCTACCTAAGGTACAAAGTGGAAATGTTAAATCATTGTAGCTATTATGGACTCTGGCGGGCATAGCAAGTAGTATTTAGAATACTTACACTAGTAGTACTTAGATTTGGCATTAAAAACTTGAGAAATCAACAGATAATTAAGTCTTAATTTTGCATAGTTTTTGATCTATATCTCAGAACGGACAAACATTTCGGCAAAGCTGTCATAGTAAATATTGTTCCATTTAAAAAGGCCTATCTAATGATATATATCTCATCGCTATTGGTGGGGTGTACCAATCTGCCCATTGTCCTTTTGAAGCTTACAGAAGAAAGTTTTTTTTTCGTAATAATTTTACATTTTGAAAAATAAAATGCATGATGATGTGCAGGGCTGAGGCCTGCCAGGTCTTTGCTGTTGGCCTTGGTGTACTATGACTCATCACTTCACAAATTTCTAGCCTTACAGGCCGACCGTTAGTCGGAGGGTTCACTAGCTCTTGGGCTATGAGGAAGTCAGTGGTCTTATTACAAGCTTTGATGTAGCGACGCGTTGTCACAAAACTTTGCTTATTTTCTAGACTAGGTGTAGGGTTGTACACACAAACAACTTGGAACATCGATACACAATATCAAAAACTATGGTAGTAACAGTTATCTACGCGATATTTAAATATGATAATTTGTATGAGCATATCCTCGGTGATAATAATGCTGAGTATCTCCGACTGTCACGGTGGAGATCAGGGTTTGATTCCTTGCCGGGGGGGTGATCTTTCTAAGTAACTGTAGCAGGTAAAATCCTACGAATATTATAAGCTTGAAAGTTTATAAAAATGTATGGGACGTTCCCATGTATTTTTGTCCTATATGCGAGTAGTGCTTTCCCCGGGACGCAGGTGAAACTACAAGTGAAGCTACAATAAAAGTTTCAAGGTCACATTATTATCGATAGTTTGTATCGAAGTACAGCACTATTTCCCATCACAACCAGTGGACTGCAGAGGAATGCTAATGTCCTGGCTTGTCGCTTCCGTATCCACGTTTCTATTAATATTATTCATTCAAATTTTCATTTTTACTCTGAAATGTATCACCTTTTGCATTTTCTAGTTTGTTTTTTATTCGTTGCATTTTCTGTTTGTGAACTTGTTCAAAGGTAAAGTTGGACTTTTTATTTTTTTCTTTTTTCTGTGTCAAGGTTGAAGCAAGATATTCATGTTCAGATAGACGGAGATATATTATAGTAGTAGGGAGATAAGAACTTTAAATGGAAACAAAAAAAATGGGAAATATTAAAAAAGCTATAGAGAAGGAAGAAAAGGAAGAAGTTTGTGTATAATGTTAATGCAATAATAACTAGGTATGTATCACGCTTTAACGCTAAAATGGTGAAAATGTTAAATGAGGAAAGGACATACGACTTTTCACTTGGGTGCAGGAAGGATTCCCCACGGGTCGCTGTTGTAGTCGCGTACTAGTGTGCTCATAATTCATGAATCAGTTAGGAACACAACTGAATAAAACTACAAAACGGATACAAATCTAGTTGGTTATGCAACAAATATACTGTCAAAACGTTCCCAGAGGACGCCAACGTTGCATAGAAGTTCTACAACCAACGAAATAAATTTGGTTTTCAATGAAAAACGAAAAGCAGGTGGGTAGCACTTTAACTTGCTACTTGAAGGCGATGAAAAATTTAACTTGTGCAAAGTGTGGAGTACCTTTTTCAAATCGCATCTGGTTTAACTGGAGGGTGGGTGGAGTGCACTTCCTTCTGAATATAAAATTATTTGATTCGCAGAAGCTCACTGATCTTGAGATTTCTTATTAATTTGTAATTTTTGAAATGGTTTATTTGGTATGGAAGATTTTCTGATTCATTTACTCCATTAGATTTTTTTGATTAATCACTTTGAAGGACAAGGACCATAATACAGTTTGACGTGGAAAGTACCTAATGTGAAAATTCGCCCGTTTTATTAGATACGGGAGCATTGGTAGTTCTTCGTACTTTTAAATTACTAGAGAAAAAAGTCCCTCCGTAAAATTATACGGATTATCGGTACAAAAATACCATACAACCCTCTTCACACGATCAGAGATCACATAAACACTATCACATAAAAAAAATAATCGCCCTGAATATAAAAAACCGGCCAAGTGCGAGTTGGACTCGCGCGCGAAGGGTTCCGTACCAAGCTGTAGTTCCACGCTTGAGTAACAGATGGCGTTGTATTCAAATTGCACTGTCTTTATAATTTATTGTATGGGGACCCCTTAATATATAACTTTTTTTAATTTTCAGTATTTGTTGTTATAGCGGCAACGAAAATACATCATTTGTGAAAATTTCAGCTTT
>NWSH02000560.1:12776055-12806534 GCA_002382865.2 Heliothis virescens
TTTTTTTAATTTTCAGTATTTGTTGTTATAGCGGCAACGAAAATACATCATTTGTGAAAATTTCAGCTTTCTAGCTATCACGGTTAATGAGATACAGCGTGGAGACAGACAGACAGACAACGAAGTCTTAGTAATAGGGTTCCGTTTTTACCCTTTGGGTACGGAACCCTAAAAATGCACATTTGATCGTACAACGTCGATTTATCATACAAAAGGCAGTTCGCCAGAAGGGACACTATTACGGCGATATAATCTATGGATTCACATATAATGTAGGAGCATTTAAAATTCATATGCTTTGTGGTAAATAAAATGTTTGATTCTGTTCAGTGGAACTTGTAAAGAGCATTTGTCGATGAGTATGATGATCTTCTTCTTATCCAGTGAGCTGCAGGTTTAATCACCTAACAAGGCTTAGAGTCAGAGTTGTCTTAAAGCCGCCAGACGGCTTCTCACGTAGATTTAATGGGTTATTTAAAACTGAGAAAGATTTTCAAATCGTACCAGTAATGTTTTTGCGTTTAAGCAAACTAACTCTTTAGCTCTATAATATTATCTGGTATAATTAATTAAACTTACTGAGGCTTTAGCAACACTGTAATTTCTTTAGAAAATTTAATTTCTAATACTAAATCTGTAGTGTATTGGGAAGCTAGGTTAGTTCGAAGCTAAGATTTGAACCGGTAGATCGAATTACGTGCAAGTAATACAGAAAGACAGACTATTCAGTATTGTATTGTATATACTTGCTGTGTGTCGCTTTGTTTGTCTGGTACATACATGGAAAAGAGTCAGGTTAATCCAAATGTACAGATTGTAGTAACTTGATGTGCTGTCGTCTGTACCAACAATACTCCGTGTCTTCATCATGTAAATAAATAAACAATGTCAGTGTAAATGTGACTCCTTTGTACATCCTACTGATAAAATCTAGTAATACCGAAATTTTACTAAAACTGTTATTTGTTAGGGATGTTTCATCTATACCAACAATATGACCTAAAGCAGACTAATATTATATGAGGCAATATTTTATTTTGATAATTAAGTATAACCTCAACTAAATTAGGTAGGTAACTTCAATATACCTAGAAAAACCTACCTGTATTATAAATACCTAAATAGAGCAAATCTATGTATAGTATTTTTCTATGGGCCTTAGATGCCTGAAGCAAATAAATAAATAAAAAATAAATATATAAATCTACGAAGAAATTTTAATGTGTAGGTACACCCTCCGAATCTCTACCACCACTTGTGTTGCCACTCGAAAAAATTACCCTCTAACCATGCCTTTAAACCGATTTACGTAATTCCGTAATACCTCTCGGAACGACGCCATGCTGATTGAATTATCCGATTTTTCGGATATACTTACACATTATTATTTACGTTACGATACTTAGGTACGAAATGTGTTCAATTACTATAATGAGGTCGTTACATCGAGTGGCGCGAATTGAGTAAGAATTTAAGGCTGATTTTTTAAATAGAATTAGTGTAGGAAAAGTTAAAAATAAGTAGTGATTCGTATGTTTTTTAAACACAGTTTTAAACACCTGTATCAAGCTATCGTTTCAAATCAATATATTTTTATAAAAAATAATGAGTTTTACACAACAAAAATGAAAATCATTTCAAGATTTCGACTTCGTTATCGATCTTCGGTATCTCAGAAAGATCTCTTAAGAGCTTTCTTTTAGAGCTGGCATCAATTTTGTGACTTATAAAAGCTTACTGTAAATCTTCCAAAATCAACGATAAAACCAAACAGATTGACAAAATACTCGCGTAAACAGTGAGTAAACCACTTGATGGATGAATGCCATCAAATACTTGATGGCCAGATATTTGTTTGTCATAATAATCCCATCGTATTGTGTGAATGATTTCGCGTGAGCCTACATGTTGCGCTACAGGATAAATAATATTACGAAGGTATGGGTGAGGGTGAATCTGACTGATGAGATATGAATTAATGGACCAATACAATCAGGGGATGAAGTAGATTTGGTCGTTAATTTGTTATCAGTGTTGGAAAGTATTCAGGTAGTACATAACAGTACACCCATAAAATATTTATTAACTTTCCAGAAATGTCACTGTAGATGATAGCGAAAAAACAGGACAATAAAAGCACAAATATTTTTTTTATTTATTATAGCAACCACGTTCCTAACTTCGATATAGTACAAAATAAGCAATTAGAATAATTAGTAAAGGTATTTTTTTATCCAAATGCTTAGTCACAGTATATATTTTTATTTCATTTTACATCAAAAATGTTTTACAGAAGCTAAGAAACGTATGTATATATTTGTAGCAAGTAAGAGAATTGTAGAGATTCTCCTTCTGTCGCTTGAAATATAACTCTATTGTGTAAAGTCTTAACTGTAACTTGTCAGATTTAACGAACACAATGTGCGTCGTAAGTCTGCAAGCTACTACAAAATGTTACCGACAAATTGTGTAAAGAGCGTTAAAAATACGCAAAGGAAAGTCCCCTATTATAAGGAGTCGTTATTTTTAAATACTTAAACTAGAAGATAATATTATTTATTATTTTGACGAGACACTTGGCTTGAAAAACGTTTATTATGACCCCAATATTGCAATTAGTTACTCAAATAGCTAAGTTTAAGCGTAGGTGTGTCTTTAAATGTTACATCAAATGATTGTAGCCAATTGTCATTTTTCACCTCAAAAACCTACAATCACAGTCCAAATACTGGCGTGCGGCATAAATAATATCAGAAATATTTACATATCAAAGAGCTTACATAAAGAGAAATAGAGATGTTTAAACATTTAAACAAATAGCAAAGAGATGCCCGAAAGACAATGACTATGTAATATGAATCGAATGCTGTCTGCGCATAAAATATTAAAGTATCGGACATTTTAAGTATTGATACTGAACTAGGCTCGGCTTTGTGAAGGAATAAATGCTTAGAGTATACATCTAATGTATACTCTAAGAATAAATGTAAGTGAAATTACCGATTAGTTGTATTGGAAATGTTTGACCAGTTTTTTATTGTCAAACTAAAATAAAGTTGACAATAAGTTTGGTTCAAGATAAAAATAGCATGGATTTTCAGTATTACACTTTTAAGATTGATAGCACATAGATAAATATCCAAAATAAATAAAACCTTTTTTGAATAGGTCATAGCCTAAAAAGACCCCGTCACTCCAAAAATCACAGTGGCAGTGGCAGTCACAATCGGTGCTGTCAAAACACTCATAGCTGAAATTTTTGCAATGAAATTTTATTTTTGAATTTTACCCTAAGTCTATTTTGTAGTCGTTTTTATTTTAGCTAGTAAACATGGCGATGGCAGAGAAGAAAAACGAGTACCCACCGGGGGTCGAAGCCGATAGAAAACTGTTGTGCTTCGATACGTGGGAAGACTACTTAGACTCGCTCATAGAAATCGCTGATCTTCGGAATTTGAGGAGTATAGCTTCTGCTAGAACTATTGCTGCACTTGGATACAGGTATCATTGACAGTGCTAAGCTAGGGCTAAAAATGCTAGATCATTTGGTTTAGCGAAGTTTGTGATCAAAAGCGGCCCACTATCTATAACTTGAAGTTATGAAAACAGCCCCTGGATATCCCATACCGCATTTTAAACGTAGTCTTCACACTAAAATTTGACTGTTTCATAGATACAAATACTCGAATTAATTAGATACTTTGTTGATTTTCCTTGTGTATATTTACCAACAGCATTTTTTTCAAGTTCCTGGTTTTGCATGATTATGGCCGCTTTGCTTATTTCAGAGCCTATGGTGACACGCTAACAGAGAAAGAGTTTTACACCCGCCGAGCTACGATTCACGAGATTGTTTTCCCTAAAGGAAAGCCATATGTGCTGGTCAGTGAGGGGGCAGATTTAGATGATTCCTTCAACAGGGAACTGGCTGTGAGGGAGCGAGCAAATAGAGTTGGGATTCTACAGGTTAGCGTCATTGAAATAATTGAAATAATAATAATAATAATTGCGTCCACGATCAATTGTATGCCACGGCGGTTGTTGCATGAAAGGAGATCAGCTGCGCAGGAGATAATATTTATAGTGCGCATCGTTTGGTTCATTCCAATAATATGAGGACTACCCTAATTTTTTTTACTATATGTGGTGCTTAAGTAAGAAAATAATTAGTTTCTTTTTCTGCAGTCCATTATATTCGTACGTCACTTCACAAAAGGAGGCTTCGAGATATCAGGGTACATAGACTACGCCCACAGGCTGATATCAGAAAACTGGACGCCCTTCTTTAAGCACGGCAAGACTCTATGGCCTAGGGACAATGACCTCGGCTACTATCACTGGCGACATGGGACCGTGAGGAGCAATATCAGTAGGAACTACAAGGTAATTTTTATTTTTAAAAATTATTGTTAATATTACGTGAGTTTTAGACTGTTGAGTTTTGAACATTGATGGCCAATTTCACAAGCTCAGGGTAAAGTTCTAGATTCTGACAAATACCTGATGCTATAGAAAAATAGTTAAATCTAAAAACATTTATATAGCATTATCGGTCGGATAGCTATCTAGAACTTTATCTGGAACTTGTGAAATGGACTATAAGTTTTATAATTCAACTAGCTTCCGCCAGCAGTTTCACCCGCTTTCCCGTGGGAACTACTGCGCACACCTGAATAAAAAGTAGCCTATAGCCTTCCTCGATAAATGGGCTATCTAACACTGAAAGATTTTTTCAAATCGGACTAGTAGTTCCTGAGATTAGCGTGTTCAAACAAACAAACTCTTCAGCTTTATAATATTAGTATAGATGACTGATACGGAGAACTACAGTTTTACAAACATTGTAAACAAATTTTAACTTATCTGTTGATCGTTCATGGGGCTATAGAAAGTTTATTCAAAGCAAAATCTGTTTAAATGGAAGTTAGTAATAATTAACTTTTCAATCAAGATATTACAATAAAGTTCAACAAAACATTGTGTTTACACTTTCAATTTCAAATTTGGAGATTATACCGTCAACAATTAAATGTCAAACTTCAACTTTAAATCTAACAATGAGGGAAGTTTAAAGCGTCGAATTTATCCCTACTTAATATTATGAATGCGAAAGTAACTCTGTCTGTCTGTCTGTTTCGCTTTCACGCCTATACCAGTGAGCTGATTTTGATGAAATTTGGTACAGAGATAGAATAGACCCTGAGGAACAACATAGGCTACTTTTTATCCGGGTACGGGAAATAGTTCCCTCGGGAAGCGGGCGAAGCCACTGGCAGAAGCTAGTATAATATATATTTTACGCGTTTCTGTATACGTTAGCAATACTTGTCGCTGCAGGCAAAAGTCGACCAGTACCGTTTACTTCGAAACTGTGAGATTATTCGGCAAACAATTTCGATATCCACTAAACGTCGGCCTGACATGAATATTTGCATAGTTCGTGAAGCTGTGACATAGCGGATTATATGTGTTGACATAACTTCTTCGTTATGTACTGGAATGAAATCGGAAACTTATGTATTCCGAAAACTAGAGGAATGTACACATAAGGCTTTTGTAGTAATTTTCTATTATAGGTACCTTTCATTTTGTTGTAATTTTCATAAGATTTTATTCGCATCAGTAAATCAAAGAAAGTCTTAAGTTTTTTCCGTCTCCAATTAGGTTTAATTATCTGAGATTACTAACTACGTAAAAGAAGAAAAATTATATAAGGCGGCTGATAAAAATTGACCTTTAGTCAATTCGCGTTTAACATTCCAGCATTTTTACAAGAATTCTTGTATCGAAAATTCTTATAACAGAATTCCAGTATCTATTAGAATTAAAGGAAATACCTATTTATCTAAAGGAGACGGATAAGCTTTCATACATTTATATAGGTTAATACTAAGTAGAAAAATGCTATCGAGAAAAGGTAGGTAGTGCCCTTGCGCTTTGCTTGGCTCTTCTTGGCTCCCGCACTACCGTGCCCCCAGATTAGTGGGAACTTTTCAGATTGTGTATTTAGTAGATTTTTCACATTTTAAAATAAAAATGTATACCCTACCCATTTTGCGGCCATCCTCAAATTAGAAGTCTCCTCTGTTGATGTTAGCTCATTACTCTATGCTTTTGTTAAGTACTTACAACTTATTAACTTTTTCAAATGGTATCATTTCAGCCAGTAATGGACCCCGACAGAGGCCTGCTATTCCAAAATCGTCACGATCACAAGATTATATGCCCGGACCCCCAACAAGACCCGGGTCAAAACACCACGAAGCAACGGGTCTACTCTCCCAATTATACCCAGATCGAAATATATGACCATGTCGTACGTAGACGAAGCTGATGGTATTCTATAAATGTGACTGTCTTAGGCCATATTGCTAAACATATTTAAGGCCAAACATTGTTCAGCTAATTTAAAAAAAAAATAGTTAGATGATGTGTGTTTGGCGCTAAATGTGTTTAGGGGCTTAGTGAGTTGGGCCTAACATAAAAAAAAATAAACGCATTAAATTAAATAAACTTTAATCATCTTTATATTCTAGTGATCAAAATTATTATAGTTCATAGTTTGTCACATTCAAAGTTTAGCATTTAAATATACCTAAACTTAGAAAATAAATTTAAACTAAGTTTTGGACTCGAACTAACAATTTTAACAATCGATAGCTAACAACTATAAATATTATGCCAACAAATCTGTTAGATGCCTGCTTTACTTAACTAAATATTTATAATCGTTTATTTTAAGAAGAATTACACAATAAAACAAAATATCAAAACGATTGTCTTTTATTTTTGTTTATTTTGATGTATTTTTTACTGTTCCTTTATTTTATTCTATTTTTGATGTTATCCTAATTTCTTACTTTGGAAGATTTGAAACAAATCAGGCATATTGATTAAAGAAAATATTTATTCCACTTAAAACAACTTAAAAATATCTAGCTTAACTACATTTTAATTATTAAATATTTACTATACAACCAAGTCGATTAACCAATTACCTAACTAGAAAATAATTAATATTAAACTAGCTGCTTCCCCCGATTTCACTCTGCTAACGAAACAACTACCGACCATACACGATCATTGTAAAGTTACAACCATTTTAAGATTCTTTAAGCGTTTGACCTTGTAGACGTTATGAACAAACGAACAAACATACGCATTGATAACACTAGTTAGGATTTTAAAGGATTTATTCGATGTACTAAACTAGAAGATTATAGAGTTATTGGAAGCCTGTGACTTGAAGGAGGCGAGGCGGGTCTTCTTAGCGGTCTCTCGGGATGCGGAGTGTACCTCAGCCGTGCGGAGCGTGATGCCGAAGATGTCTTCGTGGTAGCGGTTTTCATTCTAGAAGAAATGAAAATATTTTGGAAATAAAAATCGGTTTGGCAAAAATTAAGGTAGGTAAGTAATGTTGGTACTTAACTTTGCTTGCCTAATATGCCTGTAAAGTCTCTTTTTCGTCAACTCTAGCGTATATTATTTTATTTAAATGGGAAAGAGTTTTGCCCAACAACTAGATAGCATATAAAAATATGTAAGTAGCGGCCGAATACTGACACGTCACTCTAAGGACCGTTCAAATATTTATTCGCTCTCACAGTGATATACATTTTAGTGACAAAAATACTTTTAAGCAAAACTTAAAGTTAAGTAACGTAAGAATATTTTGAGATACATTAATACCGTAAGCAACTTTCCGCAGATTTAATATCTAAAATGCCTTAAAATACATCAAAATTTATCTTACCCGTAAAGCAGCAATGAATTCCTTAGCATCAGCATCAGACATACGTCCATGCTTCTCAACAATGTCTTGTAATTTCATTTCAACATCGTCCGCCATTTTACAATCACCGCAAACGAAGAAGTGTGCGTTTTCCTCCATCAGTAGCCGCGTCATCTCCGCTCCTTCATTTTCTAATAACTCTTGGACGTATTTCTGGTAAAAATACAGTATGTTTTAAAACTTAGTTACCCTCGTCTTTAAATGAGTTTTAAATGATACCATTCATGTTGGACATTGAAAACAATACTTTTACAACACAAACATATTCTCAAACACACAAACATAGACTCCAAGCTTAAAAATGCTTTTGCTTCACATACCTAATAACGTCATTTGTAAATATTGATGTATCTTTGGGACTACCTCAAGAACCTCTCGAAGACTCAATACATTACATGCTCAATTTATACGACGAGATTAAATATTATTCATTTGTATTAAAGTTGCTATATTAAACTTACATTACGTGAACCTTCCTCTCTAGACAACGCCAACCGCGTCTGATACAGCACTCCATCCTTCAGCGCTTCTTCTTTCTCTTCCTTATACAACTCCATGTCCTGATATCTACATCCGAAGAACAGCCACACAGGACCCGGATTGTGGGACACCAAGTGCCTGATCAGGTGTCTTCTATGGTGCCAGAATCCTCGGAATGGTGCAATGCCAGAACCAGGGCCGACGAGGATAAGCGGTGCTGATATATCTTTAGGCATGTGGAAGCTTGGTTTACTGCAAAAAGCACACCAAGTTAGATATTTGCGACACACATTTGTATTAGTAAAGAGTGTTGGATGAAATGAAACTTACTGTCTAATAAATGCTAGGAGTTCGTCTCCGGCTTTCAAATTTTTCAGATATGTTGAACAGACGCCGTAGTGTTGAGGTCCTTTGCCATCTGAAATATTAATTGATAATTATACTATAGAACCATAATTATGTACGTTTATTCAAGTCAGCCTTTGAAAATATTACCAAAATATTTGGGAGAAGCTAGACAGACGTAATTTAAAAAAATACTCAAAAATAATGTTGCTTACCCTGTGTTCTATAAACAACAACAGAAACTGTGATATGAACCCTTTGTGGATGAGCCAAAAGTGACGAAGATATCGAATAAAATCTTGGCTGCAGAGGACTCAGAAGTGTAGCAAGCAATGACGCCTGAGGTCTGCACGATGGGAATTGAGCGAACACCTCCGCGAGATGCGGGTAATGGAAACTGACCCAGTCGTGGTATTTATTTGAATCCTGTAAAAAAGATTGATATATAGAAGTATGAAAATACTTAACAGGTTTGATTTCGAAGCTAAATAAAGTACAGACAACAGCAGGTCAATGTATACGAATCTGTCAAATTTTACCAATCTAACATTAACCTACCTCCATGGTGATAAGGTCGAAAATCGATTGCAAAAATTTGATAGATTGTGGTAACTTGATGTGCTGTTATCTGTACATCAAGGATAATAATATACTAGACTAGCTTCTGCTAGCGGTTTCACCCGCTTCCCGAGGGAACTACTTCCCATACCCGTATAAAAAGTAGCCTATATGTTGTTCTGATATATAAGCTATATTACTGCCGAGTTTCGTCAAAATCCGTTTACTAGTTTTTGCGTGAATGAATAACAAGCAACCATACATACATTCTCACAAACTTTCGCATTTATAATATTAGTAGGATGACTCCCGTAGATGAATAGAATAAAGATGGGTTTCGTACAACAACATTTTATGCTAGACAAGATGTTGTAGACAAATAAACAAGTTACACAGCTGTGAAAACACAAACTCGTCTTACGTAAGACCATGTATTTAGATGATATCATAATGATCATAGAACATAAATTAACGTACAAGGAAACGAAATACAAATACTACGTTAATGAACGTATCAAAATTGTTTACTACTCATAGGATGATTTTGTTGCTGAGTAATAATAACACTGGTTCAGGTAAACCACGGCTTACTACGGTCAATATGTGGATTGGTGAACATTGTAACCGGCTCTTTTGTGCACCTTTAGTTAATTCCGATTTTTTAACAGATCTTTGATCGTTTTACCACTGAACAGGATCGTAGAGTACAAGGCTGGACAGATGATGTCCAGTCTTACCAAGGGGTGCCAGGTTGCCCGGGTAACTAGTTGAGGAGGTCAGACAAGCAGTCGCTCCATGTAACACACTGGTTCTCAGCTGCATCCGGTTAGACTGGAAGCCGACCCCAACATAGTTGGGAAAAGGCTAGGCAGATGATGATTGCTAGACAGATGATAATGGTCCTTACCGTAACTAATTCTCGTATTTTGTCAGCTTCAGATTCATCAGTACATGATTGAGCGAGGTACTCTAATACTTTTGTTGTCGGTGGTGTAGTTAAGTCCAAGAATCTCGAGTAGATATCTCGAATGGTTGCCGGTGGTAAGCGTTCGTATCTCTCCCAAGCTTTCACGGTACCTGCGGATAAATTTAGTTTTAGTATTTTTCCTAATATTCTGATCTTTTATTTCCTCAAGATCAGGTCAATTAGTAAAAAGTTCCATCCATTCCAATCACGTTTCTAACATTAATACCTATAAAGGTATTTGAAAATTCAACTCACTAATTTATGCGACGCACGTAACAAAAGTTCACATTGAGTTTGTTCCTTATTATTTTGATTCCTACACCACCATATTTCAATCAAACCAGTTACCGTGCATAAATTTTAGCATTCCTTTAGCGTCTGCGTCATTTGAAAGTCATTTAATAATACTAGTTCTATCATCATTGACATTTATAGTGATATTATTGTTTTCTTACCTGTTGGTGTTAACGTTTCCTTCATAACTTGTAGTTGTACTATCTTGTCGAGTTCTTCAATGCCTCTCAGTCTTTCTAATACTGCATCAACAATTTCTTTTCTGTTTATAGCCATCACACCAATATGGTCTCCAGGAACGTATTTGATTTCGCACTAAAATATAAAATTACAGGTTTGAAGATAATACGTACTAAATTATCAACTTGTTTTCTTGACTCTTTTTAATATAAGGAAAGGTCATGCTTAAATATTAGAATAGGATATAAATTTTATGCTAGCATAATGCTCACAGTTTTTACAACCATTGATTGGAATTTGTTTGAATTTTGATTGTCAAGGTCTTTCTTTTATTTGGTTTTGTATTTTAGAAAGGTAAAATATCTTCTTACGTCGGGTTCCATGTCAATAAATATAGTTTCTGCTTCTGATTCTGCATGTGCTGCCAAAGTTTTGTTTTCTATGACTTTGTAAGTAGCCAGTTGTTTTCTAAATCCTGCTGCAAGTGCGCTAATTAAGGGCATGTCTGACGATGGTTTGCCAAAACGCACAGTTTCTTCCGTAACTGGGATTACACCTACAGCGTTTTGTGCATCCTTTACCATGTCGCTTTCATCCAAGCAGAATGTTTTGCATGATTCCTGAAAGTAAATATTTATCAGTTCAAGTCTCTCGCTCTTTATTAACTTACAATGCTGGGGCAAAGTGAAGAAAATTATGGCACAATGGTCACCTAGGTTAGCAGACCGCCAAAATTAATTTCGGTTTATAAAACACACCCTGGAAAAAGTTATACTTACTTCGAAAATTTCCGCTGACCAAGCACGGAACCTCTGTTCCAGTCCATACATTTCATCACCACAGACCAAGTCCATTATTCTTTCACCTCCCAAACCGCCGAGAACGCTATCCATAAGTTTGCCAAAGTTACAGAACTTTGGATAAGCACTGGATCCTAAAGCGAATACTGCGAACCGTACATTGCTGAGTGGAGCTATATGCTCTACTGACGATGCTGCTGTGACTGCACCTAGAAACAAAAGGAATTATAGAAATAATTAGGCTGGTGTAATAGAGTTTACGGTACAAATTCTTACCTCCAGTTAATATTAATGTAACTTAATGCAAATAGTATGTAATCTAAAAGTAGCTTGAAAAATTTCTAACATAACTTATTCATATTGAAAACTGAACATGTTTGTCTGCGTCCTTGAAATTAGTAGCAAATAAAACTATTGAAAATGGAGAAGAATTTGGGAAAATCTTTGATACAAAATTAGAAGACAAGATAGGTAATTTCATAATGTATTAAGATGAACAAATTCCAGAACTTACTTTTAGTAGACTCCAGTCGTGTTAGCTGCCGGTTGTAATCCATATTTGATGCCAGAACACTGTTAGTTCTCAACAGAGATTTTGGAGATTTCGGAGTCTTAAAACCTCTGTAACCACAAGTAAAATAATACTATAAGCATAAGTCGACATGAACATTAATATTCTTTAGCGGTTTAGAATATTTCTTACGCAGAATTATTGAAGTCTTGTAGATCATCTAGGTTTTCTTGTTCAATGTTGAGCATTTGTAGTAGATGTTCAGCTAGATCCTAATAGAAGAAAAAAGTTTATTGAGCACTTATTTCTCTTAAATCTATATTTATCATAACTGATTATAAGTAATAGATTTCTTACGTACCACTCCATTGGCAGGAGGCTCACCATTGCCAAAAGTGGATGTAACAATAAGCAATAGAGNCTAGACAGATGATAATGGTCCTTACCGTAACTAATTCTCGTATTTTGTCAGCTTCAGATTCATCAGTACATGATTGAGCGAGGTACTCTAATACTTTTGTTGTCGGTGGTGTAGTTAAGTCCAAGAATCTCGAGTAGATATCTCGAATGGTTGCCGGTGGTAAGCGTTCGTATCTCTCCCAAGCTTTCACGGTACCTGCGGATAAATTTAGTTTTAGTATTTTTCCTAATATTCTGATCTTTTATTTCCTCAAGATCAGGTCAATTAGTAAAAAGTTCCATCCATTCCAATCACGTTTCTAACATTAATACCTATAAAGGTATTTGAAAATTCAACTCACTAATTTATGCGACGCACGTAACAAAAGTTCACATTGAGTTTGTTCCTTATTATTTTGATTCCTACACCACCATATTTCAATCAAACCAGTTACCGTGCATAAATTTTAGCATTCCTTTAGCGTCTGCGTCATTTGAAAGTCATTTAATAATACTAGTTCTATCATCATTGACATTTATAGTGATATTATTGTTTTCTTACCTGTTGGTGTTAACGTTTCCTTCATAACTTGTAGTTGTACTATCTTGTCGAGTTCTTCAATGCCTCTCAGTCTTTCTAATACTGCATCAACAATTTCTTTTCTGTTTATAGCCATCACACCAATATGGTCTCCAGGAACGTATTTGATTTCGCACTAAAATATAAAATTACAGGTTTGAAGATAATACGTACTAAATTATCAACTTGTTTTCTTGACTCTTTTTAATATAAGGAAAGGTCATGCTTAAATATTAGAATAGGATATAAATTTTATGCTAGCATAATGCTCACAGTTTTTACAACCATTGATTGGAATTTGTTTGAATTTTGATTGTCAAGGTCTTTCTTTTATTTGGTTTTGTATTTTAGAAAGGTAAAATATCTTCTTACGTCGGGTTCCATGTCAATAAATATAGTTTCTGCTTCTGATTCTGCATGTGCTGCCAAAGTTTTGTTTTCTATGACTTTGTAAGTAGCCAGTTGTTTTCTAAATCCTGCTGCAAGTGCGCTAATTAAGGGCATGTCTGACGATGGTTTGCCAAAACGCACAGTTTCTTCCGTAACTGGGATTACACCTACAGCGTTTTGTGCATCCTTTACCATGTCGCTTTCATCCAAGCAGAATGTTTTGCATGATTCCTGAAAGTAAATATTTATCAGTTCAAGTCTCTCGCTCTTTATTAACTTACAATGCTGGGGCAAAGTGAAGAAAATTATGGCACAATGGTCACCTAGGTTAGCAGACCGCCAAAATTAATTTCGGTTTATAAAACACACCCTGGAAAAAGTTATACTTACTTCGAAAATTTCCGCTGACCAAGCACGGAACCTCTGTTCCAGTCCATACATTTCATCACCACAGACCAAGTCCATTATTCTTTCACCTCCCAAACCGCCGAGAACGCTATCCATAAGTTTGCCAAAGTTACAGAACTTTGGATAAGCACTGGATCCTAAAGCGAATACTGCGAACCGTACATTGCTGAGTGGAGCTATATGCTCTACTGACGATGCTGCTGTGACTGCACCTAGAAACAAAAGGAATTATAGAAATAATTAGGCTGGTGTAATAGAGTTTACGGTACAAATTCTTACCTCCAGTTAATATTAATGTAACTTAATGCAAATAGTATGTAATCTAAAAGTAGCTTGAAAAATTTCTAACATAACTTATTCATATTGAAAACTGAACATGTTTGTCTGCGTCCTTGAAATTAGTAGCAAATAAAACTATTGAAAATGGAGAAGAATTTGGGAAAATCTTTGATACAAAATTAGAAGACAAGATAGGTAATTTCATAATGTATTAAGATGAACAAATTCCAGAACTTACTTTTAGTAGACTCCAGTCGTGTTAGCTGCCGGTTGTAATCCATATTTGATGCCAGAACACTGTTAGTTCTCAACAGAGATTTTGGAGATTTCGGAGTCTTAAAACCTCTGTAACCACAAGTAAAATAATACTATAAGCATAAGTCGACATGAACATTAATATTCTTTAGCGGTTTAGAATATTTCTTACGCAGAATTATTGAAGTCTTGTAGATCATCTAGGTTTTCTTGTTCAATGTTGAGCATTT
This sequence comes from Heliothis virescens, assembly GCA_002382865.2. Classification (NCBI taxonomy): domain Eukaryota; kingdom Metazoa; phylum Arthropoda; class Insecta; order Lepidoptera; family Noctuidae; genus Heliothis; species Heliothis virescens. The sequence goes on from NWSH02000560.1 coordinate 12,790,524, forward strand.
GTAGTAGATGTTCAGCTAGATCCTAATAGAAGAAAAAAGTTTATTGAGCACTTATTTCTCTTAAATCTATATTTATCATAACTGATTATAAGTAATAGATTTCTTACGTACCACTCCATTGGCAGGAGGCTCACCATTGCCAAAAGTGGATGTAACAATAAGCAATAGAGTTTCGTGTTCTATTGAGAACATGTCGTAATCCGACATGCATTGAACCTAGAAAAAAAAATATGTAGGCTTACTAAAAACAGATCCATTCAAATAAAATTAACTCAGAAACATTTCAAGCTGAACTGAACACTTTACAAAGTGGTTAGCAATAAACTGAGCGAATAACCCCCAAAGAGGATAAATATTTTCACAGTTGCCACTAACCATCCAATTTAACAAAATCCTTTACACAAGTTAAACTCCGCCACATTTTTTCGCTAAAAACTTACCTGAGCATTGAAAGCGTGTCCGAAAAGAGTCCCTAGCTCCTTGGCATATTGTTCAGATTTGCCTGTCTCAGTGGCGTACAGAATTGTTGCCTTGATGCGCTTAGAGAGAGCTCTGCCGAACAGTTTGGAAGTAAACTTGACGGCTCGCGCAATCTGCTTAAAGTGGAACTTCCTATGGCGAGTCTTCACGCCATCAGATTTACTCCACTGGTGGGTCTTCCATGCAGGTTCCTTATAAGAGAAAAACTCATTATTAGCGATTAAACTAGAAGTAGTCATAAGTTGCCAAAATATATTTCTTAATCCCCTAAATTAAAAAGTATTAAAAGACCCATTTTCGAAATTTTCGCGTTTCTTAGATTATTTTCAAAACAATCAAAATATATATCCATAGTTGCAAAGCAAACCATATTTACCGATCTCTGTATTTATGAAAGAATTTACGGCTAGTGTCATGTTACGTTAGGAATGATCCCGACCCGTGGCCGACCCCGAATAATTGGGAAGCGCCGAGGAACATGAGTAATGATCCCGGATTAACACAACAATCTGGATACGTACGGCCTTATGTATGAAGATGAAGATATATTCTAGTTTTAGGCAGATTGCGAATGATGTTTACTCTAGCTAGACAGAACTGGTGAAGGATATTTATGTAAATTTGTATAAACAAATAACTTAAGATTCGTTTTGTTACCACTACTAATATTCAACCTGATATTTATTTAAAGCCATTAATACAAGGTAAAACTGCATTAAAGTTGAAATGTCGAATTTCACCTACTGCTTCTTTAGGTCACAGATTAAAATATCAATTTGTATCTATTGTTGCAGTCTTATTGATTATCTATAAAAATTATAGTGTTAAGATTTACCTGGTAATCATATGAAGGTCTGAGATAGTACAGAGCCATTTCTTGATGGAATACCGGTGTCAGAGAGGATGACATCGGTGGAACAATCCAGATCCAGTCTGATGGACAGCCCTTCCTAAAACGAAGATATTTTTTGTAAATTGCTATCACTTCTTCACCCTACTGCGCCAGAAGGGGGTTAAGTTTTACCATTTTTAATTAAGACATGTTTTATATTCAAATGTGATATAATTATAACAATCTCCAACTGCGATCGGAATCTATCGGAAAAAAATGGAACTTTTCTTTTAGAATCTATACTAATATTATAAAGCTAAATTGTTTGTTTGGTTGAACGCGTTAATCTCAGGTTCTACTGGTCCGGTTTGAAAAATTCTGTCAGTGTTCGATAGCCTATTTATCGAGGAAAGCTATAGTCTGGGCTATACTTTTTATCCGGGTGTGTCGAGTAGTTCCCACGGGATGCGCGTGAAACCGCTGGCGGAAGCTAGTGTTTTATATTCTTAATAAAGACTTACCGTATCTTGCTTTCATTGTCCATATGTTTCATGAACTGTTCGCTTGCGGAGTGATGGTCGACTATAGACACGTTATCTCTATGGTAGCTGTACAGTACTGCTATGTTGATTTCTACCAGCGCCTTGTCCTTCCATAGAGATACTGCCATGTTGGTGTCCAGACCCATTCTTATGGCTACACTCTGAGAAAATGATAACAGTATTTAGATAAGTAATTTTAGAGAGGAAATAAAGGAAAAAAATATAGTTTGGTAATTCAAAGGGCCCTTTTTTAAATGGCGGGCATTTGACCAACTAGAAGTCATTCAGGCGCCACAATCAGGTAGCATAGCAATTTTCATTCGGGATATTATACATGATTAGGCTAATTTTACTAAGAATATTCTACATGATCAAGCTAATTATGACGTAATAAGCCTTGTAAAGTAATATATAAAACATAAAAAATCTTGAATTTATAAAATTGATGTTGAATTTGAAAACCAGTTTTTTATCAAGAAGAGGCTGTTTAAAGATACTCACCTCAAGAATATTTAATCGATTACTATCACAGAAGTTCCTGCAGCCGATCTCAGTGCCCATGTACCAGCCGTTGAAGGCGGTCGCGGTGAACTCCAGGCCTCCGCAGTCCATTCTCATACCACTGACGGCTGGTAAGGCGTACCAACGCAGATTCAAATCTTGGAACCAGTCGAAACTAGAAAAATAAATAAAATTTAAATTGGGCTAAAAGCAGTGCTTTTTGAAAAAGAAGAAAATTTTGTAGTACCCAATTTAATAGTTTTTCATTTACCATTTTCACAGGTTCTAAATAGAGATGTAGATAGCTATCTAACAAATTATGTCTTAAGAAAGTTGTCAAAATTTATGATACGAAATGAAATTTATGATATGAAATGAAAAAATATATGATACTATCTGTCATAGCTAACCAGAACTTTATCTGGAACCTGTGAAATAATCACAAGTAAAATAGTTAATTTAGTTAACATATTGCATTTTTAAATAGCTATATTAGTTAACAATGATATATTTGTAGTTTGAAACTTCTTTGACCTTTTTAACCATCTTAAATGTAAGTGTAAGTACATCTCAAAGTATGTGGGTAAAACCACAAGGAACCGCCACTTCCTAAACTTACTTAGGGTGATCCATGCGGACTTCCATAACAATTTCTCTTGGTATCTCGAAGTACTCCGGATCCTTGCCTCCGGCTGACAGCACCAAAGGCAGTATATCCCATGCTGTTTTCTCTTTCGGCTTCCAACCTAATTTCAGGCATACCTAAGTGCCCAAAAAAAGAAGAAATATATATAAATGTGGCCACAAAAATAAATATAATTAGGCAGACTCTTTCACTTGGTAGACGGAAAGAATAAAAAGAAATGAAAAGTCAGAATAATAGACTCAGTACTATTGAAAATAATAACGTCAGCAGTGATGGAGCTTCAAAATATAGATACCGATTCGGGTTATCATTGACACAAACGTGACCACAAAGAAAAAAATAATAATTTATTTATTCTCAAAAACCATTCCATATTAATGAGCATTATTTCAAGATAATTATAGAATAGATTTCTCTAGATACCATTCACATTAGGTAGTACTTCATATATAAACCTAACATTTGTGTAACTCACACCTTTAAATATTTCTTGTTGATCAATAGGTATCATAAAATAATATTAACGATTGTCCATTTATTTTATTAGATAATGATTATGTACGATATACGATAGAAACTGGTTTTATTGAATGTACCTGAATCCAGTTTTCAAATATCACAATAGACGGTTTTTCTTGCATAACATTAACGTAGAATTATAATGAAGCTTGTTTTGTTTATGTCTTTTGAGTCTAAACCTGCATCTTTGCATCAAATTGAATATAGCTATGCAATAATAGTGAACTATGAATAGCAATATCATATTACAGTGCAGTTGCTTTTAGTAGGTAACACATTTAAATATTTTATAATGTATATCTAATGTTAATTTTCAAGGTAGTTCCTAAGAATTCAACTATCACTTAGAGTAATTGATTTTACTAATAGGACTGAGTAGGTAGCACTTATTGATAACGTATAATAATAAATGTAACAATTTAACTTGCATACCGTGGGAACTGAACTGGATAAAAAGTAGGCTGTATAGACTTCCTAGTAAGCGTGCTATCTAGCACTGAAATATTGATTCACATCCGCCCAGTAGTTCATAAGACAAGCGCGGTTAAGGAAACAATACACTCGGACAGAAGTAACCAATGTCGTTTTACAGGTTCTAGACTACCTGTTTTTACCACATTTTTACCAAAAGCTCATGTATGTGATGATGAGAAATAAATAATATTTGATTTGATTTGATTTGATTTGACCTTTAATTAAACTCGGTACAGTAGTTTTGGCGTGAAAGAGCGACATACTACTTCTAAAAGCTAAGCTAAATAATCTCTTTGTTTACTTGAACGCGTTAATCTCAGAAACTTGGTCCGATTTGAAAAATTATTTCAGTATTAGATAGCCCATTTATTAAGGAAGGTTATAGGCTACTAGCTTTTGCCAGTAGCTTCGCTTGCGTTAAATTTAAGATCCCGTTTTTCCCCGTTACCACGGGAATTTCGGAAAATGCTTTCTTATCTCGTATGAAAGTCTTAAGATTAACCTCTGTGCAAAATTTCAGCTTTATTGGTTTGAGCCCTGCGTTGATGAGTCAGGACTCAGGACTATGATTTTTATACGTATAGAAGAAGATAAGTCTGAATTTACCTCAGTAAACTCCAGCCGTCCGGGGTCACCGAGTATGGAGCCATCAGGCATGCGGTACCCAGCGTAGCTAATGAGCTGCGGGTTCCATATCCTGTAGTCGTGCTTACCGTCTGAACGCTGACGGAATATTGTTATCGCTGATCTGAAACAAAAAAGTATAATTAGAGAAGAGCTAAATGTCAACTTTTACGAGTCTTTAAAAATCAATAAAAAATATGCAAGGAATGATCGTAAACAAAACCTGAATATATTGCCGTAGTATAAAGTATCTTTAATTATATAACTAATCAGCTATCCCAAAGTAATTTTATAAGCAGATGCTGTTGAGTATCAGGATTTTATAAAAAAAATATGCTTAAAATCCAAATAAGGTCGCTTTGACGCCGTGATATTAAAAAGGACAAATAATAAATTACGAGTCTTCATGAATTCAAAACTTTAGAGACTTAGCATGTTAACATATTAAATACGAAGTTATCACCTTTATTTCTGAAGTAATAACGTAACTCATCAAACAGGCTATGTTTAACACTCTGCAAATAAGCGCAAACTTACATTAATTGTATAAAGTTTTGCATTAAAGGTAACCGCATCATTTATAATGCAAGATGTAAGAGAGATGGGTTTGTATGCAGTTTGATCCAATAATTAACGTAAGACTTTAACATAGGTAAATGTACCTTTAGTAGTTACTAAAAGCTACCTATACAAGTTAAATTCACGGAAGCGGGTGAACCTACTTATGTCTTTGTATGACTCGGCGACTCGGCTATTATGTATTGAGTGCTCCCGAGCTTTCACATCCATCCAAAGAAAATAATTTATGTAGATTTACAAACACATTTAAGCTTAATTTACTTTGTTTTCATGAAATAAGACGTATAAATACGTATATTAATAATAATGAAATAAATTAATTCTATTATTGTAAAGTTATTGTCAAAGAAACTGACCTGATATTTCCTTTATTTGTACCAAATTTGATGTGAGTGCAGAGCGCTTCGAACATTCCACTGGCAGTAGTCACTTCTCTGCAGTCGAATATCTAAAAAAAATACATTTCGTCATTAATGGAATTTTAAGCATTGTTGAACTTGTATTCATTTATTAAACTTATCTTTAATTTCTAAAATATTTCATTAAAAAAACACATATAATAAAAATAGTGTCCCACCCTTTGAGAACACGGTCCAAGGCATAACGGACCTCCTGACGATGTACATTGCCTATAGACAATGTACATCGTCAGGAGGTCATAACAATATATTGTTATGAGTAAAGGTTTAGGTTGGGGGTGAAAAGCAGAAGGTTATCTTTAATCCCCGATAGAAAAATTGGCGCAATAGGTTGGACCGCTGTGTATTTGTCTGTGGCACCGTAGCTCTTAAACGAATGCTCAGTTTTGGATGCAGTTATTTTCAGAAAAAACTAGTATTCCATTGTGGTCCTTAGTTCTGATTCTTTGTTTTTACTTTACAAAGGATAGTTTTGCTCATGTACTTTCAGTATTTTTCACAATAATCTAGTACGATATCAACAGAAGTTTTATCNCCTTTAATTAAACTCGGTACAGTAGTTTTGGCGTGAAAGAGCGACATACTACTTCTAAAAGCTAAGCTAAATAATCTCTTTGTTTACTTGAACGCGTTAATCTCAGAAACTTGGTCCGATTTGAAAAATTATTTCAGTATTAGATAGCCCATTTATTAAGGAAGGTTATAGGCTACTAGCTTTTGCCAGTAGCTTCGCTTGCGTTAAATTTAAGATCCCGTTTTTCCCCGTTACCACGGGAATTTCGGAAAATGCTTTCTTATCTCGTATGAAAGTCTTAAGATTAACCTCTGTGCAAAATTTCAGCTTTATTGGTTTGAGCCCTGCGTTGATGAGTCAGGACTCAGGACTATGATTTTTATACGTATAGAAGAAGATAAGTCTGAATTTACCTCAGTAAACTCCAGCCGTCCGGGGTCACCGAGTATGGAGCCATCAGGCATGCGGTACCCAGCGTAGCTAATGAGCTGCGGGTTCCATATCCTGTAGTCGTGCTTACCGTCTGAACGCTGACGGAATATTGTTATCGCTGATCTGAAACAAAAAAGTATAATTAGAGAAGAGCTAAATGTCAACTTTTACGAGTCTTTAAAAATCAATAAAAAATATGCAAGGAATGATCGTAAACAAAACCTGAATATATTGCCGTAGTATAAAGTATCTTTAATTATATAACTAATCAGCTATCCCAAAGTAATTTTATAAGCAGATGCTGTTGAGTATCAGGATTTTATAAAAAAAATATGCTTAAAATCCAAATAAGGTCGCTTTGACGCCGTGATATTAAAAAGGACAAATAATAAATTACGAGTCTTCATGAATTCAAAACTTTAGAGACTTAGCATGTTAACATATTAAATACGAAGTTATCACCTTTATTTCTGAAGTAATAACGTAACTCATCAAACAGGCTATGTTTAACACTCTGCAAATAAGCGCAAACTTACATTAATTGTATAAAGTTTTGCATTAAAGGTAACCGCATCATTTATAATGCAAGATGTAAGAGAGATGGGTTTGTATGCAGTTTGATCCAATAATTAACGTAAGACTTTAACATAGGTAAATGTACCTTTAGTAGTTACTAAAAGCTACCTATACAAGTTAAATTCACGGAAGCGGGTGAACCTACTTATGTCTTTGTATGACTCGGCGACTCGGCTATTATGTATTGAGTGCTCCCGAGCTTTCACATCCATCCAAAGAAAATAATTTATGTAGATTTACAAACACATTTAAGCTTAATTTACTTTGTTTTCATGAAATAAGACGTATAAATACGTATATTAATAATAATGAAATAAATTAATTCTATTATTGTAAAGTTATTGTCAAAGAAACTGACCTGATATTTCCTTTATTTGTACCAAATTTGATGTGAGTGCAGAGCGCTTCGAACATTCCACTGGCAGTAGTCACTTCTCTGCAGTCGAATATCTAAAAAAAATACATTTCGTCATTAATGGAATTTTAAGCATTGTTGAACTTGTATTCATTTATTAAACTTATCTTTAATTTCTAAAATATTTCATTAAAAAAACACATATAATAAAAATAGTGTCCCACCCTTTGAGAACACGGTCCAAGGCATAACGGACCTCCTGACGATGTACATTGCCTATAGACAATGTACATCGTCAGGAGGTCATAACAATATATTGTTATGAGTAAAGGTTTAGGTTGGGGGTGAAAAGCAGAAGGTTATCTTTAATCCCCGATAGAAAAATTGGCGCAATAGGTTGGACCGCTGTGTATTTGTCTGTGGCACCGTAGCTCTTAAACGAATGCTCAGTTTTGGATGCAGTTATTTTCAGAAAAAACTAGTATTCCATTGTGGTCCTTAGTTCTGATTCTTTGTTTTTACTTTACAAAGGATAGTTTTGCTCATGTACTTTCAGTATTTTTCACAATAATCTAGTACGATATCAACAGAAGTTTTATCGCCATGAAAACTATACCATCTCTAGTCTGTAGCTTTGCTATTTATAAACGCATCCTTTGCATATGAATTGCCTTTTGAAATGTCTTTGCAGCATTCTGTATACGCTATGCAGTCTTTTGACGTTCACCGACTGTATCGACGTGATAACTATCAGTGCGCAGCTCTGAAGTCACTTATTACTAGCTTATTTTTAGAAAATACTTGTGGCTTTACAGTGGTCGTTTGGAACTGGTTTTCTCATATAGGGGTGGTATAAAACCGGCATTTAAGCCATCAAGTTTGTGCCGTTCTTACGAGAGTTAATAAGCACCTTTTCTCCATACCTAATTGCAATATAATGATAGTTTGATTGAGATTGTAATTCATGTTTCTCAAACGTAAATGTCTAAATGCAATAATCTACTTAAAGTTGTTATAGAAAATAATTAAAATGCTGTATCATGCCTCCAATTTCTACTTTTGAAATATTTGCATACTTTTTATTCGTCTGGTAGACAGTGTTAAACATCGTATACGATTTACAATTCTAACACAAGGGTTTGATTCCGTTCTAAGAACAAAGCATACTTCAACATTACTGTTGTGTCATAGCATTATTATTTAGTAATTAATTACCCATTATATTGTTAGCAATAGCATTTTAATTATTAACATCGGACCGCACAAATTAAAAATAGAAAAAAGTTTTTTTATTTTATGCTTTTCAGTTTTCGGGTCTAAAACTATAATATCTTTAATACCCATACCCACCCACAGTGACAGTCGGTCCCGTAATAGTATCATCGACGTAAAAAAGCGTACGAAATTTGAAGAGTTCTCTCAATTTCTCCAGGATCCCATCATCAGATCCTGGTCTCCTTACCATGGGACCACACCGACATTGTACTCTTTCAATCACAAAAAGAATTTCTCAAATCGGTCTATAACTGCCGGAGATATGGATTAACATACATAAAAAAAAAATACGGTCGAATTGAGAACCTCCTCCTTTTTGGGAAGTCGGTTAAAAATAAATACTAAAGCTTGATGTATTTCTTTTGACGTGAACTTTTAATAGGTTTTTTAACCATAACATTTTTATCGCATTGATGCAAGCAGCTCATTACTTAAACCTAACTTGAGTAGGGACAAAAACCGGTTAGTTTTTATGTTGAACTTCCATCCACTTCCAAAGAATCCTTTTATAGTGAAGTATTTTTCTTGCTTGGGATATTTATTGGTCGATTTGCTTGTTTTTAGCGGCTAAGGATGGAAACAAACGTCTGTAAAGCTATGTTACTTGTCTGTTCCATGAGAAGGACTAATGACATTTAGTTTGTGGCTCGTTATAAAGTTGTGCCTGCTTAAGCTTTGAAACCCTAATTAAAAGTTCGTATGTCTCCCCTTGCTGAATGTTTGAAGAAAATATTACAACAGTACTGTTTCTTGGTGGATGATATTTTTAAAATTTTATTTTAGAACTGTCATTTGTTTATTGGATAAAACTTTAATTTATTCATCATCATTCAATCATTATTATGTTCTCAATTTATCAAGATCAGAATACACTAAATTGCTTTTCGGGGAATGACCTGCCAGCAACGGAACACGCACACGTGATCATTACGTGGTAATTAAATTCTCACTCTACTTGCCTAAGTAATAGCTTATTTTAGATAACCACCTTTTTTCAAAGGTATCGTAAACCTTTACAATTTCGCGATTAAGACCCGTTGGTTATATAAAATATGTGTACAAGTCGCGAAAGTTTAAAAACATTAAGTAATAGCTATAAAATAATAATGTACAGACCACAAAAAAGTAGAATAAAACAAACACAACATCAATTATGATTTTAAAACAAAAAAATAATTTACCTCAATATTTTATCAAGAAAATCTAAACTCGAGAACCAATAGCACCGTCGCTCCAATAAAACTCTGACGTAATGAATTTGGAATACTTTCATCTAAAAATAGTACCGTAAACATGACTAAAATCAAATATTCAAGGCATGCGAATAAATCTGTCATGTGAAAGCCTGCTTCCTAGAAAGGAAAAGCCACAAGATACAGGAGCCAACAAATCTAATTTGTGTGTTGGTAACGAGTGATAGTACGTTTAAGTGGGCCTATATGTTAACGTCTGTGTTTAGCCGGCCAGGGAATTTGGCAAATAGGCGTAGTCACGCAAGATCTGACGAATTCTAGAAGGAATTATGTTTTTTTAGCATGACTGTTTATTTCGCGTCTTCTGTATCCCGAGATACACTTTTGACTGGATAATACATATTCGAAAATAAGTGCAAAAGCTACTTAATTATTTATTAACTTGATGCGATTTGTATCCTATCTAGACGATTATGATGTAAGACGGCATTTCATAGTAGATAATATCGTTGTCATAATAACAATAATCAAATTGAAACTGTCAGTTGATGTGGCCTTCAAACGACGAAATTATTTGCATAATATTTTATAATAATATCATAACCACAAAAAGTACAATATAAATTGAAATTATAGCTTCATCATCCTTATGGCTGTATATTTTTTGATTGACAACTGCAAATATTTACATCATGTAGTCTGGGTTTTTAGGTATGACATGACCGTTTTAGCAAGACCTTGTTTAAACTATTGGTGGTTATTTTATTTTGAATTGTGAATTTGCTATCAGAGTCACACGATTGTCAATCGGCAATGAAAATGCATCCGTGTTCAAAACTATAAAATGTCATAACAAACAAAATGCTACGACAATGATACGGGCAAAGGTGTGTTTCCAAAACCTGTATCAAGATTTTATAGATACTAAATTATCATACCTACACACCATTGATTTGGTGAACGACAAGATAATTTTATTCGTGATGTAACACGTTTTATCACGAATTTTTCGTACCTAAATAAGCTCTAACAAAAACAATTCATTTAAAAACAGTCTAAACAAAAATAGTGTGCTTTTATTTTCAGATAGAAATATGAAGCAAATTAACCTAGACCACCTTTTCCATGATATCATCATTTATACTATAATAATTCATCTACTAGAATCTAGACTACCCCACAAGAAGGTCGCTCTTACTACAAGTAAAGTTGCACTACAGTATGGTGTTGCTATCAAAACTTAGCATTTATCTGTATGCTTTTTGCTATGATAGAAACACCACAATAATGTACGCTTGTGCCAAAACACAACACATAGTGTATTTCACCTTAATCCAAGACCTCTTTACCCTTAGTTTGCCACTGACTTGCGGTCTCCAAACCTTGTTCCAACCTCTGGGACATTCGTACCCCTATTGTGGTTACCTGCTAAGACCTTATTTCCATGAACAAACTAACCTGTAGCTTCTTCCATTGTATTCTGCCGATGCACCTGGTAGCATTACGCCACGCTAGTTTGGCACCAAACACTAATTCGGAAGACTTTAACTGGTACGTTCCTGTCTCTTTCAGTTCTTTTTTCACTTCTTCCAGTCTTGCTCTGTGTGCTTCTGAATTTTCTCTGAAAATAAGAATAGAGTTTAATTAAATGTTTTTTAAATAAATAAAACTATATTGTTTGCAGAAGGAAGTTTAACGCGTAAGAATTATTTAACACAAAATTCGTCAACTTATATGACAATTGTTCAGACAGTTGAGATATTAAAAATACATCAATATAGAAAAAAAAAGAAATCGCCAGGCAATTCATGTATAATATGTCCAAAGCATAGTTCTGCGGTCGAAAATATTTGTAGTAATTATGTGAGTTACCTAAGAAAACTCCAATTGCTGAACGAATAAAAACAAAATGCAAAACGTCAGAGATTCTCGATGAGACAATTAGATGACCTTTCCATCAGCTAATCAAATATTTTCTCCAATCGCTGGACTTCCCTTTTGTTATTTAAAGGAAATTACTTTTTGATTAAAATACTTAACTATATTTTAAAATTCGCCTTTAGATGAATATTTTAAGATTTTATTTCGTTTTGATATTGAATAAGTATGCAAGGTTAAGTAAACTGGATTTTTGAAAGGCAGACATTTTTTTTCGATCAGGAAAAATAACAAGCTTATGCAATTATGATTTATGGGTATCGAAATAATTGGTGTTTTGATTGATTGGCGAACTTGCAAATTCTTACATAATTAAATAGGATATTTAGTAAAATATTACCTGCGTATAGACGCATAGTATTGCCGGAGGAAAACTTGTGCCTCTTGGTAAACTTCTTCAGGAGTCCGCGGCACATCGCCCCGCCCAGGGATGTTCATTATACTTGACTGACATACTTTTTCTGAACATCTTGTGTTCTGAAAATATTAAAAAACACTTTAAATAAATAATACAAAAAAAAATCTATTCAACATTAATTTTAAATTATGAATATAGTACCACAGATAATACTACAATATATTTTTGTAATTCATCACGTATTATTTCATTTTTTGTAGCAGGTTTTTAAGTAGACCTTAACAAATGAAATAGGTCAAATATCAAAGGAGACCGATCAATTATTGTTAAGTCAGTTTAAATCAATGAATTGTTTTTTTGTAATTACATTTTAGTACAGTCATCACGACTTGTGGTAGGTCAAATTAATAACAGGTGATATGAAGGTAGAATAGCATAAAATGAAATAATCAAATATTTTACTTATTTCGACTTTAAATAAATACTCAAATACCTATAGGTATGAAATTCATCTAATGAATAAGAATTATTCCATATTATATATCCATGACTTGTTGTTGCCATTACTACTAGCCTAGGACATTTTAGAATAAAACACGGACTTTGATTTTCGGAAAAGCCGATAAGCAATTCGTAATGAGTACTAGGAAGTCTCGTCTATACTATAGTAATAGATGGCTTCGCTTCTGACTATATTTGTGCAAATATTGACAATCACTCTGAGAGAACGAACTTAATTATGTTGCGTTTTTATAGTTCACAAAAGCAAAGACAAAAGTATTTCTTTCAATATATAAGTACCTAAATGTATATTTTCTGTGATATATTTTTGTTAATGTATAACCTTGGTGTAAACATCCTGTACTTATATAATTGGGATTGGGAAAAGTTAGTCAGTGACCACCTTTCACTTACAAATTGGTCTTATCGCGGAAGCGTGTGAAAAAAGCTGTGAAGGGTATTAAAATATATTTAAAGACATTGATAACTAAATGTAGTATCATTAATCAATTTTAACTTTCAAAATAAGTAAATTAATAAATATTGAAAAATGTAATCCTTTTCGTGACGGTCAATACTTTCATGATTTATTTTTAAAATGTAAATTAAAATTTCCGATTATAGAAATACAAAATATGTAGAATGTCCTATCTAGTTTGCTAGCACCTCTTTCTTTTTTTCTTATTCAAGGGCTTTTTTTTTATAGGACAAAGAGATACCCATTGCTAGATAGGCTATCCCGACTATCACAAACATCTCTGCTGTTACAGTCCGTATCTACGTCGCAGACATCACAGCATAAATAAATGAAATCAACATTCCACAATCTCATTCATTAATAAACTTGAGCATACGGAAAATTTATAAATAATTGTCCTACAAATTGGTTGTATTTACACTGATCAATTTATACCTACGCTTGAAAACTTATATGAGTTTTTGTAGAGTCTGTTATAGACACCTACCTATTTTGTAAGGATGACTAGTTCAATTTACTAACAGAACAAAAAACCTGGGATTTCAGACTATCGGTATCGTCCATACTACTATATCATCATCTATCAAAAGAATATATTTTACACCGGTGCACTGATATTGAGAGAGTGGACACTGTTTATAGAATTTTATTTTTAAACAAAACTGACCACATATTTTAATCTACTTTTTCATCATGGTCCCATGACATTTAAATGGCTATTTACGACGAGTTTGCTCTTAAAACACGTAAACAGAAGTCGATAAAGTAAAATGCCATCGGTAAAAAGGCATTTTTTGCATCAGTTTCAACCAATAACAGACTAATTAGTTTCCTTAATAATAGTGTTTTTAAAATTACTAAATGAATGCTGCGTTCTTATAAAATACACCTACATGCAGTTTTTATAATATTCCCACAACTTTTTTTTATAAAGTTCAAGATAAGGTACATACCTAATAAAATATAATCAATCAACCTTTTAGTCCATTTAATTTTTCTTTAAGTATTACAATTTCTAAGAGTTATGTAATTCTTAATAGAAGGACAATAACAGACACGAATCAGGATAACACTGACTACGACTAGCATAGATTGTTCCAGGGTTTTCTAGCACTGAAAGTTAGACCTGTGTGAAGGACACACTAGTGCACTAGTGTTGATTGAAGCGTGTGAAATTAAATAACACCCCAGTTTCTATATCAAGCTTGGTCACTAGGTCTATGCAGCCATTTTGAATCAATGCCTTTGGGAATGTGGAATAGTGTACAGATTCCAGCAGGACAATCTACCCGAATCTGTCAATTATCAATCGAACATTACCTTCCACTATTATCATAAGTTTGAGAATCTATCTAAGAAAAATCAACAGATGAAGATAGGTTGTTAGCATCTACGCCTTCCTAGATTTTGATTTGATATAGATTCTACCTACATACTGGGTATTTCTTATTTCGTTAGTATGGAATAAAAGCTAAATGAATTATGCAAGTAATCCTTATTCGACGCCTTTGAAAAGTTTCACATGCATTCGCAATACCTGCTCTTATTATTTTAATCGTATGCATCACCATGATTTATGAAAAGCGTTATCAAGTACCGCGATTAGTCACTTGATAACGGTCTATATATTGGCCTAATTATCTTGAATTTAGCCATAAATATGACCTTTCATAAATTTCGTAGATAACAATGTTTTTACTAAGGCCACTGTGTTATGCATGACATGATTAATTTATAACACGTGGTGTTTTAAGAATAGCGACAATATGCTAAAGTATTCGTAGAATATTGCGTAAGAATAATATATTGTAATAGGAAAATTTATATTAGTAAGTTTTTGACAAAACTTTCAAGATACCTACTTAGAAAGTTTGTGTATTGGAATGTGTTGCGACAATATCAAAAAGCATACGAGCGTTAATTATGCAGTTACTGACAGATTAGATAACTCACTGAATGTTTTGCAAACAAAAGATGTAATAGCGTTCAAAATGTTATTCTGTACTCAGTTCATTTTCACCTATTTTGTCCTCAGCCTACTTGGCACATTGTTTTCTATATTTAAGGTAAATTCATAGACTTTATCTAATTTTGACCACTTTTCAGTGAAATTATCCGTCAAATAGTTATCTGAAACCTCTGGAACTGGCCCTTCAAAAAAAAAATCAAAAAGCATTTATTCAAAGTAGGCTGAAAACAGCACTTTCTGAACGTCAAAATTACACGAAACAGCCCCAAAAGCGCCTGCCCTTCACCACTTCCTATGTGTTTTTGCTGGGAAGAAACCCTAGTCTGCATCTTTGAGGAACATTTGCTTGGAATGAGCAGTTTCAGAGCTACGTTCCTATTTATAAGTACCTATAAGAACTTAATTATTAGTTATCACGTGACAACAATCAATGCATTACATGTATCTATGATTAGTTCGACGTATTCTGTTTGCGTTGCTACTAATTATCTGTTGGCAAGCACTCATTGTGTGACTGTGTTCGCTGGAACTAATCAAGGCGGTTTCCAATCAGTGGATGACAATACAACCTTCTATGTAATGTATCCATGCCTTTCTGAGAGCCTGGTATTGACCTTGACTAAATATAAAATAGTATACTGTTTTTATTTTCTATACTAATATTATAAAGAGGAAAACTTTGTTTGTTTGTTTGGTTGTAATGAATAGGCTCAAAAACTACTGGACCGATTTTAAAAATTCTTTCACCATTCGAAAGCTACATTATCCACGAGTGACATAGGCTATATTTTATCCGGGTACGGGCA
>NWSH02000560.1:12808445-12883086 GCA_002382865.2 Heliothis virescens
TTTGTTTGTTTGGTTGTAATGAATAGGCTCAAAAACTACTGGACCGATTTTAAAAATTCTTTCACCATTCGAAAGCTACATTATCCACGAGTGACATAGGCTATATTTTATCCGGGTACGGGCAGTAATTCCCACGGGATACGAGTGAAACCGCGGGAAAACGGCTAGTAATTAAATATATTCGCGTATGAATGGGAAGTGATATGGTTTACGTAATTAAGCGTTTTAATTACCTATGTATTTGTGTTTGAATCAAATGATTTGAGGAAATAAAGGCTCATAACACAAATATTATCCTTAATATATAAAGCTGAAGAGTTTTTTTGAACTCACTAATTTCAGGAGCTACTGGACTGATTTGAGAAATTCTTTTAGTGTTAAATAACCCATTTATCGAGACAGGCTACAGGCTTCTATCCGGGTGCACGGAATAATTCCCACGGGACGCGGATGAAAACGTTGGCGAATGCTAGTATAAATATGTATTTATTAAACAGACTGTTGCATCCCATTTCTCCCAACTTTGTATCAATATATCGTCTAGATCCCAAGATAATAACTCTATGTCTTCATATTAATATTGTTGTGTTCATACTACAGTGAAATTCCGAAAGCGTGTTTGGTTCTCAAACATAGTACCTACTGTAAATTGTGCACAGTACGGTACCTATTATGCAATTATTGTTCCGAGTAATATACAGTGTATTGTGCGTTGGTACGGTCGGCAAAAAGTACGGGTTGACTTCATACCTATTGTTGACATCAAATTATTTGGTAGACATTTTTTTAGTATCCATGTCATTCTATATGATGATCATGAATATAATATGTGAATCTGGGTATCATTTTGTATAATGACTGCATTTGATACAAAATGATACCCATACATTCAACAGGCTATACAATGGGTGATACTTATACTTATACACACTATTTCACTCGGAAATTGCTATCCACATGAAATTTTAATAATCCAGTGATATAGTCATACCAAATTATTTATTATTACACACTGCAATAGTATTAAACTAAAACATTATGTAAAAACGCGTCAATTAATAGTAAACTCTCGATTTAGTTGGCTTAATCTTTTCTTAAACCGATACATTGTTATAAGTAAAAATGCTCATGAAAATAACCTAATTAACCTAACCTATCTCCACTAGATAGATTAATCCTTAAATACTGAAATTGCTAAACCTAATTTAATAAGACAAAACAATTATACGTAATACCTAAAGGTACAAGTAACATCATTACGCTTTCTTGCTATGTAATCCTATTACAGATGTAGACGACCCTGAATAACAAGGACGGCAAACAAAAACTACACTACACGACTTTTTGTTTAGTCATGGAACAATGATAAATCCTATGGTAGGACTCCAACATCTTAATAAGACGTGACTCAAAAATATTATTTATAGGTACAGACGCCAGAAGGTCAACCTACCCGAATCTGACAAATTTTATCAATCGAACATTAACCTTCCACTATTGTGATAGGGTTGAAAATCTATTGAAGGAATTTAACAGATGGAAGTTGGTTGATGTGCTGACGTCTGTACAAGAAAATACACGAAGGTAACCAATACTATGTAAAACACAGGCAAACCCACAATATAGAAATAACCTCAAAGCTTGGACACCTGCTGCAGATAGGGATGGGACTACAACATAAAAAAAAAACATCGATAAAAATGTTCCATTTACAGACAATGACCCCACTGAAATCGATGAATACCACATAAAAGCTATAGTTTACGTTAAACGTACAAAGTTAAACTATTACTCAGTGCTAACAATGACACGAAACATTCTACCATAGATCACATTAGTGATACAGTGGAAAATAGTTTTAAACGCAGTTTTAATCTAACCATCGTAATAGCTTTTGTCATGCTTTTGAAAACTACCATAATACGTAGGTATAAGATTATTTCATTATTTTTATGAATGAAAAGGAGTAAGGCCTAATTTCTGATTGAAATAAATGACCTTCATTTACAACCATTGCATTATATTATTTTAATCCACTTTTTTTTTTCTTGACTTTTAAAACGCACGTATTTATAGTTTATTCTTTTATTTACATCTGTACTGGTTTTATCTGTGTTTAATTTAATGGTCGTCTTTCGGCGGTCTCTTTTCACGTAGCAAAATATTTTTTCCGGTAATCTACATAATATTTTTTTTGTACAATTATAGGGTATAATTACAAGGGCACATTGTCAATTAGTAAAAAAATACGTGTTTAAAAATGTATATATCTATTTTTACTATTTCCTGCTTTAAATATCTTTTGAAAGGCCACGAAAGGCCTTTGACCAGTGCGCTTTATAGTCAAGCCATTCCTTGTAAGCAGTGAATGCTTGACTTATTTGCCGTATCGGTAAATTTTAATCTAATTTCATACAAAAGACATTTACCCAACATTTTCTTAGAACAGAATTGAAAATTCGTCTTGGGATTTCTTTGATATTTTTTATCGATATCGTGCGATCTATTTTAGGAGTGAATGTTCGACAGCACTATTTGAGATCGTGTTCTCAACGTTATGTAACACAAAACAATGGCGTAATTTATCATAATTAAAATGACATTTGTAAAACAGTGATAAACTGTGGACATAATACGGTCATACACAATATTGATTAGCTACGATAATTCAAACAGCAAATGCAAGTTCATGAATGATGTAATGTAACGAGAATATCTCGAGATTATGTACCAACAGCATTCGAGACGCAATTGTTTTTTATCAAGCAGTATGTTTATTGATTTTAAATTCTGTCATAACAAATTTTCAACATAGTGTTAACAGAGATCTTGAGCAAATAGTTTTAATACGTCAAATAAGCGTTGATATCGCAACTAATTATCGCGTAGTATTATCTTGTATCCATCTCGTTTGTTACACGAAGGCTCGGTATTCCCCGCATCCGGCTCAATCCTTTATTGTTAAGCTATCTGAACATTGAACATCCGTAACTCCGTGTCTATTATAATTTTTGTCTCGGTCATTATCCCGATCATTTCGTCATCGGCCGGCAAATGATTGTGATACTTTTGTACTGTCATTGAGGCCTTGAAACCAGCGATTTTTCTACGATATCGATTGTTGTAGAATAAAGGAAGAAGTCATTATTCCGTGTAATTATGATAATATTGTTAACCTTTAGTTTTTACGTCATGATATGGTATCAATTAGGAAATCCAATTTGTTGAAGGTTTTTTTGTGGAATTTTTGTAAACAAGTAATTTACGCTTCTAGTAACGAAACCTGCCAATAATATACTAAGTGAAATTTATATTCTACAGAAATATAGCCACGAGGATTCGCTTATTTCCTAGCCCAACGTAGAAAATGCAATCGTAATTCATGTTTTTTATCATCTTAACTGTAAATAGTAAACAATGCCTTAGCGTCTGATCTAAGTTCAATTACTTATCATAATTGCTATGCGGGGCTAAACCCAGCACTCAATCAATAATAGCTCGATAATAAGCTAATTGAATTACTCGTATTTCTTTGTAAATCATCTACGTCAAATCGTCAATACTTATTAAATATGGTAAAAAATGCAAGTCTTTAGAGATTATACGACATTTTAATATTCAAGCAAAACTGGTCTATACATGGTGTACAAATGTTTACGTAAATGCATTTAAATTTTACTATTCATACTAAATGTCTGATTGTAAATTGAATTATGTAATTGAATTTAAATTACTGCGTAGTTCTCAATGAATACTTTACAAATGATATTTATATTCAAGCATGGTTTTTACTAACAGGTAAGATAAATGTAAACGTACAATCTATATATAACAGCCAACCAAAGGACATTAAGAGGTCTCAACGAGTTTAATTATAGAAAAATGATCTCGATATTATTTTTTTTGTTTATTGGAAGCATGTAAGCAGTTGAATTTGCTCATAGGTTGCAAACTGATGAAATCAGTGCCCTTCAAAGAATATTCTGATACATAGGCAAAGCATAGGTACAGACAGACGTATCAATTTAATAATTTTCTACAACTTTCTACGCAGACTCTACGTTCAGTAATCAACCGTTTTCCAAAATTACATTAAAGAAACGCGAACGCCAAACACATGTCGCTAATTGTATTTCTTAAGCTTGTTCCTTTCATTCTTAGCTGCAGAGTTTTCCATATTAATTGATATCTTTAGCTTCCAAAGTTTAGATATTTGCATACTGACTATAATATAACTTTGTCCAATTCAACAGACTAGGTGAATTCTATGTATTAATTAGGCGAGGTCAGGTCATAAAAGAGGCCTTTGTAGCTCGCACAGGTGCTCCAGTACTTAAAGCCTACTAAAATAGATAGCAGTTGGTCTCAAGTTTTGTTCAAGTATTCTTAGTTATTGTCTACTATTTTAGGTTCTTTGGTCGGTCGTAGTTGCCATTAGCTTTTGAATTTCGGCTGTTACAACGTTATTGTGATACAGTTATATTTATTTAATTTTAGTGATATTTATATTTGGTAATTTCAGATCACCGTACTATATATTTTGACAATTACCTAATAAAGCTTGCACTGTTAAAAAGTTCAAAACTATACTTTAA
Organism: Heliothis virescens; assembly: GCA_002382865.2. NCBI lineage: Eukaryota > Metazoa > Arthropoda > Insecta > Lepidoptera > Noctuidae > Heliothis > Heliothis virescens. Next base: position 12,813,041 of record NWSH02000560.1, read on the forward strand.
CATTAAAACCATCACTTCAAAGCTAGGATGTAGGGAAAGTCAAAGCATCTTAATAACCCTGCTGATGATAAAATGGACCACGTTTACCAGCGTCCAAAAAATCTGCCCAGTATAGAAATACTTAAAAAGATTTTTTGCATTAATAGTACAGAAATAAAGCAAACACAACCAGACTTGGACCGGTCCAAAAATAGACCATATTATTTTTAATGACGGTCCATGTGTGTAATCCCAGCTAATGGCTTGTATGAACCCTATCATCTGTATAGAGTATACTATAGTAGTACAGGGTTAAGTACATGCATCCTCTTTTTGCGCACTTTAGATACTAGATAATGACCCCAGTATCCGTCTGTCTGCACTACAAGGCTAAAAAATCTATTGAAATAGTCAATTTTGTGAGATGCTAAGCCTTTAAAGTATCGTGATATTTGGCACAGAGACACAAACACGTCCCAGAGATGAGCAAAGAATATTTTTTGCCACCCAACCGTGCAAAAGATATCATAAGAAACGAGTTTAGAGTGTATTGCGTATAAGCGAGGTTTATTGAATTTCTGTGGTTGCAAGCGCAACCTCATCCTGAGTCAATTCTTGCATAGGTTTGATTCCCATGTCAGGTAGTGTTACTGAGCAAAATGATAATTCAAACCAATGGAATTTGGCCTTCATATATGTACCTAATATAAAACTCGTAGCACCCATATCAACTCGGAAAAAGATCATCACCGCATTAACTCAAGTCATTCAATAGAATTTGTATGAGACCTCCTACTAGTCGGGACAATACAATGATACAGGCGTTACGTTTACTATCCGTTTAGGAGTCGATATGTGCTACGACCCTAACAGCAGTCACGATTTGCGCTCGTGTTAAGAACTTTGACCTAACCATCCCATTCATAACATGAACTTCTCACTTAATGTTACGTATTTCTCACAGGGTACCTCTTAACAATTCATTACAGCATTTAGTACGCTTAATTGACCACTGTACACCCACATACACTTGTATCATATAACCACGACAATGACTAATCAATTTCATCGCTAATCGCTGTGCAAAGATGACGGTAGTCAAACAAGAAACCTCAAGAGGGTTCCGTGTGCAGCAAAAACTGAATCCGTATGTCCGTTTGTTTGTTTTTTCTGTCTGTCTATGTGGGTGGGTTTATAACAATAGTATAAGTAACTAATACGAATATTTATTCTAGTGTATATAATGTTCTTAATAAAAGTTTTTAACAATAAGATAAGAATGTGTGGTTGACTGTTTTACACAAGAAAAGTCCCAAAAGTTTGTACACGACCATATTACTTCAAAGGCAAGGTACAAATACATTTTTAGTTTATTATGTCAAACATAGAGGTATCTTCAAGTTAAGATTGAATAGCTTAATTCTTGGCAAGCATGCTCTACCTACGACCACATCATTGCTTGCATGTTCATCGGTAGTTAACGCATGGCTTCAATAAATCTAATTTTTAAACGTGCTAATCTCAGAAACTGCAGAACTGATTTGTGAAATTCTTTCAGCTTTAGACAGCCCTAAATGGGCTATCTGAAACTGAAAGTCGTAGTAGAAGTCATAGTATTAAAAATATATACTATGTAGGTACGTATATTTTGAACACTACATTCAAAACTACTAGTTGTTTATTGAGTCTAAAGAGACGCATAACAAGCATTACTTCACGCAAATTCCGAGTAATAAATTAATAATATAGCGCTAACAAGGTGATTGGGAAACTAGCTCATTATTTTACGCCTGTTTGGTGTTCAACAAAGCTTTTGTTATCGAATTAACACTTGAGCATGAGACTCGTTCTCACGGCCCTCGGCGTGTCCTTTATTTGTTAGAATCAGCTGTTTTGTTTAGAAGACGGCGTTTAATATTTAACTGTTATGTGTTACCGTGGTTTTATCCGCTTTTGGTGTAAACAACTTTCTGTACTCGGATAAAATATAGGCTATGTTTCTGGGGAATAGTGTAACTTCCGATCAGTGAAAGAGTTTTTGAAATCAGTTCAGTAGTTTCATTCAATTGGTTCAAGTTTATCATATACTTGGTAAATAAGTTTTAATACCATGCTTACACTAACACGCTTTTGTATAACGTAGAAATTCGAGTACTCAAGGATTCAATACAGTTATGGTTTATAGTACCTCCACATTATGATGTATTATTATTTAGGATTATAAAAAATATAGTAAAATCATGTACAAAATTAAGCAATAAGTGATTTATTTATTTATTTATTACTAGCCTCCTCAATAAATGGTAAAGTTTTTTCAGATCGATCCTGAGGTATTTCAGCTCGTTCAAGAAAACAAACTCTTTAGATTTATAACCTAAGATGGTAATGAATATATGTTTATTTGTACACAGTTCCATAAATAAAACGGAGTTGAATCAAGCATGTACCTATTCTCTCGTTCTTAAATTGCTTCGATTAGGTATCATGTCACACGACATACCAATTAGTTTGTTACAAACTAATAATAGTGGTCAGGTTGAACTTGAACAATTGAATTGTTTCAGATGTTTTGTGATTTACGTAGATGATTTCGTATTTATGTTGAAGTTGATTTTCCTATATATTCCTTGAAATCGATAATATTAATACCTCCTCCCTTTTGGGAAGTCGGTAATAATTTTTTGGTAAAAATTCAGTACCTAAGTTAATTTTTAACACTACAGGTTTGGTAAGTACCCATAATACATATACCATAGGAAGAAGTTAAGTAGGTACGCAAAAATTGTAAACAATTAACTTCCCTACAAAATTATTCATGCTACAATAGTTTTTTTCCCACGCACATTGTCCCTGAGCACCATAGTATTACTCTATTACACCATACTATTAATTTCAAGGCTATAGGTACACCGGTACATCGGCTTTACAATACCTTAGTTGACCGCAAACTTATAGCCAATTAAAACTTAATCGAGAACAGAAATTCATCGCAGAATGTTCCCCATTGTTTTCAAACAATACCAAACAAAATAGATCTCCTTATCTTAATGATTGGCTCTTGATTGACTTTCCAACGATTATTTGGCTGTCGAAATTATATCTATACTAATATTATAAAGCTGGGTTTGTTTGTTTGAACGCGCTAATCTGAGGAACTACTCGTCCGATTTGAAAAATTATTTCAGTGTTAGATAGCTCATTTGTCGAGGAAGGCTATAGGCTACTTTTTATCCGGGTGCGCCGAGTAGTTCCCACGGGACGCGGGTGAAACCGCTGGCATAAGCTAGTATATTATATACAGTACCTACTACTCACGAAATAAGTTCAAGTTGGTTCATTTTATAAAAAAATTAAGTTTGAAATGTTTAATCGTGTTTTTTCAACAATTTATAATAGAACTTTGATTTATTTCGATACTTTCTTCAAATAAAGTAAGTAGTTATATTAATTATTACTAGCTGATTATCGCGTCCCAGGGGAATTCTAACTTACTCCCCTACCTGGACAAAATATAGGTAACCTATGTTACTCGGGGATAGTTCAGCTACCCAACAGTGAAAGAATTTTTAAAATCCATCCAGTACTTTTTGAATCAATTAAAGGTGCACACAAAGCTTTCCTTTTACGTATTCTTTTAAAATAATTTAAGTACCTTCCTATCCATATAACGTGCTTAAACTCACAAGATCATCTTCATTATCTTACGCAAAGACACAGGATGTCACAGAGACGAAATATGTACCTGACGTGTGCTAACGAGAAGATATCCTTTGAACTCGTTTTAATGAAAACCTCCCAGTATCGATATTCTCGTCTTTAGTCGTCCGATAAAACGAAGGCTTAACAGATGTAATATCGTATAACATAAACACGTTTTGTTAGAGAATTGGAGTTTATATTGTTATTTGCTTTATCGACATCCTCATCAGAGCAAACCTGATGTGTGACGTCACAGCTGTCTATGATCGTTGAATAAATTGAACACATTCTATTTTAAAGGTGCCTTTTGTTAGAAGTCTAGATTCGTTGGAATTACCAATTGCGATATAATGTTAGATCCCAGAATTATATCAAAAATTTTCTGTAATAATATTTCGGACACATCGTATACTATGGACTGCTAAGTTTACTCTGCCTATGATACGGAAAAAGATATCTAAATATGAGAAAATGACAAAAACGATATAATGTTAACAGATAAATAAATTCAAAGCTTACATACGTACAGTCCCTTCCCCTTCTAGTCTACGAGGTCCGTCAATGATCATGTAATGTATGCTTCTAATGCCGTATTTTTCCTTATTTACATTCATTTAAATAATCTAATAGTTATCGGTTAACGATACATACATTAACGAATAGAATAGAAATATTTACCTGAAATGAGCAACAGTATTATTATGTCAGTCACATTCTTGAAATACGTAATTTAATATAAACTTTATGATTATTTAATTTGACGTATCACACATTTCTTGCGTTAACTCTCCCGCCATTAATATTTAAAAATGGAACTCTTTCTAATTCAAACTGTAAACAAAAATAATGTTTTTGTTTCAATTGAGGCAAAGGTCAAAATTGTATTCAGCCAGCATTTTATTTGCTTGATATCACGATGCAACGTGTGGGCTAAACGTTGGCAAACTAATGTGTATTTAAATAATCACATGCTGTTTAGAATAGTAAACAGCACTACAGTAATATATTGAACAAATAGCTTAACATTGTTGGAAGCCATAGCTAATAATGTTTTACTTTATTGATAGGTATACTGGACAATATTTTATACAATAATTAAGAAAAAATATGAAGCAAAAATATTCCTTTTTTAATAGCCTTTTTACTGTCCCACTGCTGGGCACAGGCCTCCTCTTAAATTGAGAAGGATAAGGAAAATATTCCTAAAAAGTTTAAATTCAACGATACCTACTAAAGGCCAGTTTCATAGGTTCCAGATAAACTTCTATGTAGCTATAGCTGACAGATGCTGCCGTAGAAAAGTAGTCAAAATTAAAAACATTTTATAGTCCTATCTATCAGATAGCTATCTAGAACTTTATCTGGAACCTGTGTAACTGGCCCTTAGTATTTTGGAATAAAAACGAATGAATGTTTTTATTTTATATTTTTCAAACGTCTTTAATTTTAATAAAACAAATCTAAATCTCAGTCTCACCGTTAATAATACTTATTAGATAATAATGCCATAGTGTCCTTTGAGTCGCTATAATTAAAATCTACCACAGAGAAACTAGTAAGACTGGTTTTAAGCTGTGGATAATCTGATTGGTTTGTTGAACATTTTAATTGGTTTATAAGATCAAAGATATTATGAAGCTTTCTAACAATTAAATAATCAACTCGATTGGTTTAGAACTCTCTAATAGGCTTAGATTTAATTGTTTGAAGGTATTATTGGGGACATTTTTTATAAAGTTAACTATTTCTATAAATTTTAACTATATACTATATTTTTTTTCTTAGCTGTTGTGTTTTTTTGACCCACTTAATTATTACTTTAGTAGTTTTATTTGCAATGAAATCAATTAGCTTATGGCTGAATAAAAAAAATGTTAAACGGAAAATTTCATACAGAAAAAAATATATAAGCCATTGACGTAGTAAGCAACATTAATTTCTTGAAGTATTTTATTTTAATTTTTCCACGAAACTTGTATAAACAACTTTATAATTATGGTATGGTATACCTATAGGTATTATTGGTGTACTTATAGGTATACCTATGTGATAGTTTGGAAATGTCAAAAGGTGGAGAGTTAAGATAGTCTTACGAAAAGGTCGCTAGTCTATAATAAGAATTAGGAAATAATTCAAAATCATCCTAAGGTTGCATTTTTAAATTAATTATTGTTATTAATCTCTCTATACCTAAGTAATTAATCTTACCTTGTAAGCAAAAGTATAACTTGCACCATCAGCAATAGACAGTTTCGACATACATATTTAAGGTGAATGCGACGCCTGGAAGCGGGAAATTCAAAAATAAAATGTTTTTTTCATGTTTTACCTAAGATAAAATTCAATATGAGGCGTGATCTTTCGCGGTTATAATATACCACAAAGTAATTTCTGATGTCCTTGTTTAACTCCAAAACTTCTTACAATTCAAATGTTACTGGTTAAACTATGATATTTCGCAATAAAAAGTTACCTTAACTAACCTAACCTTAAATAACTAATTTTCAGTTAATTTATGAAAAGTTTGCTATAACAAAACTGTATTTCATTTAAAAACTCTTGTCCATACCAGGTAAAGAAAGCCCAATTTCGATGAAAAAACAAACATGTGGAAGTCGCAACTCGCAATAGACTTTACGACATCGGAAAACCGCATAAGTAATAAACGCATCCGTTTCAGTTTCAGCCAATAGTTTCAGCTCGTTTGACGGTCCTACCCTCGCGTGGGTTCGCAATAAAATTCAAACCGAATACCATTGAAATGAGTAACCTCCGATCGTAAATTCTTTGAAAATCGATTAATTTTTGTCTTTCCTCGAGTCTTTTTTGGAAAACTTTAACATATTTAACCTAAAATGTCAACCTTTTGACTATAACTATTTTTTTAAATTATTCTATCTAATTTAGGAGCTTATAAAATCTAATACTTTAAGAATGGAGACTGAAATCCTATACCAACTTATGTCTAAGCTCCACAAAAGTTACTACTACCACTATCAATCAATTAAAAAGTCGTAGTGTCCTGGTGAGTAAAAGCACTAATCTGTCAAGTATGAATGTGTGGGTACGATTCCAGGTCGGCAAGTACTAATGCAACTTTTCTAAGTTTGTATGTACTTTCTAAGTATCTAAGACACCATTGGCTGGCTAAAGGTGAAGGAAAACATCTTGAGTAAACCTGGACTATAAAGTCTAAAATCACCTACCCGCATTGAGCAAACGTGGCTTTGGGATTGAGCAAACATTTAATCCTTCTGTGTGAGAGGAGGCCTGTGCCGAGCACTGTCTAAAAGTTAAAGTACCAAAATTTTGGTATTTCAGACTACCACAAAAACAATATAGGTAGTTAAATTACCAGTTAAACGATAGACAAAGGAATACAAAACAGCATACGAAATGTGTACACGAGAACTGTGTATAATCCGACCAAAATAACAACTGTTTATCATAACAAGAACTAGTCATAACAGTGGGATTTCATTTGTTGATTAGTTTACGAAACGCAGCATCTGAAAGCAGGTAAAAACTGGGGTCATTGATTTGAATAAAAAGTGATGGCCAGCCCAAATTAGTTTATAATTGTATTGTACACACACAGACAGAGTTAGATACTCTTACATCAATTAATAATTTTATCCTTACTCTAGAAATGAAAAAAATAACTATGTTTATCTACCGCTCGTTCACGACAAAACTACTGAAACGATGTAAATGATTCCTACACAGATAGTTTCGAGTCTAGAGACGACAAAGCATACTTTTACCGTGTACCGAAAGTGGTTCTACTGGGACGTGAATAAATTGTGTTAAAGCTGAGACCAATGATCATCACACCAAAAAAAAACTATTCTTGGACAACTTCTTTTGATAGTCACAAAATATAAAACTATAAAATAAAAAGAAAGATACCCAGAAACTAATAATAAACTAGACACACTAAGAATAGTCTATCTTTATTATTAATAATATTGTTCGCTTTCTGCAAAATAATAATGCAGGTTTTATTAAAGTACTGTAAAATATTCTAGATAAGTAAAAATAAGAAATTGAACATGTAAGTATAAGAAAAGGCTCTTTTCATCAGTTTCCATTATTTTTTTAAAATATTTTTTTAAAAAAAGAGTAGGAAAGATATTTTTTCCTGTAAACTATTTTTCATACAAGTTAAACTTAAGTGAATACTCTCAGAAAATATTAAACAATCGTCAAAGATGCATTTGTAAAGTTAATGAAATGAAATTAAAATCTGTTCAATGTCTATGTCAGCCCACCAATATATCACTGTTTATTGCAAATAAAGAACCCGTTTCGAATCAATAGATATTTCATATGTTTTTTATTTAAATTTTTATCATTAATTCATTAGCATAACACGTTTAGTGTTAAGTTTAGCTTGTCTGCATATTTTTTGTCACGTGTTTTGATTACTTATTTTGTATGGGTTTTAATTATTATTAGCCGCTAGAAAAAAAATATGCTAGAAGGTAACTTAATTATATTGCTATACTGAAAAGGCTAGGCAGATGAGATGCTGAAAATCTCGCATAAAATAATAACCATCACATAGGAAGAGCGGTAGTTAGGCGGCACTAATTTATTGTTTTTTTTAGTATAAATTTTATTTTAAAGTAAATGTAAAAAAAGTAAGCTTGAGTTAAACGCAAACAGCTTATATGTATCACATATTATAAAATTTTAAACTATTTTAGGCCAATGGTTTGAACAAACATTCGGTAATTAAAAAATGATAACAAATAATTTGTTCGTGGGATGCGGTAAAGAGCTCATTAACCAATTGATTAAATTGGACCACAAAACGTTATGCGAAGTTTGTACAGACGACAGCATCCAGCTATCACAATCTGTCAAATTTCTTCATTAGATTTTCAACCTTATCACGATAGTGGAAAGTTAATGTTCGATTAGCAAAATTTGACAGATTCGGGTAGATTGGCCTGCTGTCGTCTGTGCCGTGTACCAGGGCATATGAAACTGTAGAGTGATGGAAATATCGCTATTTTGTACTTTATCGAAGTGTGAACTCATTATATTCGCAATGATTAATGATTAAGATAGCTTTAACATTGTTATTAGCTAATATTAAATTGTTATTGATCTTGAGTATTCCTAGGTATTATTAAATTCTAAATACATATTAAAGCAACTACCACCTATGTGACACTTTGTTACTAAATATAATTTTGTTATTATTTGTCGACTCTTAACAGCGCGACGATAATTTGCTTACAATAATAGTTCAATATTTCGATATGTATCTTAACTCCCAAGCAAGCTATAATATAGCAAAGTTATGTAATATTCTTATGGTTTCTATAGATTTTCCTGTTGNGAAGGAAAACATCTTGAGTAAACCTGGACTATAAAGTCTAAAATCACCTACCCGCATTGAGCAAACGTGGCTTTGGGATTGAGCAAACATTTAATCCTTCTGTGTGAGAGGAGGCCTGTGCCGAGCACTGTCTAAAAGTTAAAGTACCAAAATTTTGGTATTTCAGACTACCACAAAAACAATATAGGTAGTTAAATTACCAGTTAAACGATAGACAAAGGAATACAAAACAGCATACGAAATGTGTACACGAGAACTGTGTATAATCCGACCAAAATAACAACTGTTTATCATAACAAGAACTAGTCATAACAGTGGGATTTCATTTGTTGATTAGTTTACGAAACGCAGCATCTGAAAGCAGGTAAAAACTGGGGTCATTGATTTGAATAAAAAGTGATGGCCAGCCCAAATTAGTTTATAATTGTATTGTACACACACAGACAGAGTTAGATACTCTTACATCAATTAATAATTTTATCCTTACTCTAGAAATGAAAAAAATAACTATGTTTATCTACCGCTCGTTCACGACAAAACTACTGAAACGATGTAAATGATTCCTACACAGATAGTTTCGAGTCTAGAGACGACAAAGCATACTTTTACCGTGTACCGAAAGTGGTTCTACTGGGACGTGAATAAATTGTGTTAAAGCTGAGACCAATGATCATCACACCAAAAAAAAACTATTCTTGGACAACTTCTTTTGATAGTCACAAAATATAAAACTATAAAATAAAAAGAAAGATACCCAGAAACTAATAATAAACTAGACACACTAAGAATAGTCTATCTTTATTATTAATAATATTGTTCGCTTTCTGCAAAATAATAATGCAGGTTTTATTAAAGTACTGTAAAATATTCTAGATAAGTAAAAATAAGAAATTGAACATGTAAGTATAAGAAAAGGCTCTTTTCATCAGTTTCCATTATTTTTTTAAAATATTTTTTTAAAAAAAGAGTAGGAAAGATATTTTTTCCTGTAAACTATTTTTCATACAAGTTAAACTTAAGTGAATACTCTCAGAAAATATTAAACAATCGTCAAAGATGCATTTGTAAAGTTAATGAAATGAAATTAAAATCTGTTCAATGTCTATGTCAGCCCACCAATATATCACTGTTTATTGCAAATAAAGAACCCGTTTCGAATCAATAGATATTTCATATGTTTTTTATTTAAATTTTTATCATTAATTCATTAGCATAACACGTTTAGTGTTAAGTTTAGCTTGTCTGCATATTTTTTGTCACGTGTTTTGATTACTTATTTTGTATGGGTTTTAATTATTATTAGCCGCTAGAAAAAAAATATGCTAGAAGGTAACTTAATTATATTGCTATACTGAAAAGGCTAGGCAGATGAGATGCTGAAAATCTCGCATAAAATAATAACCATCACATAGGAAGAGCGGTAGTTAGGCGGCACTAATTTATTGTTTTTTTTAGTATAAATTTTATTTTAAAGTAAATGTAAAAAAAGTAAGCTTGAGTTAAACGCAAACAGCTTATATGTATCACATATTATAAAATTTTAAACTATTTTAGGCCAATGGTTTGAACAAACATTCGGTAATTAAAAAATGATAACAAATAATTTGTTCGTGGGATGCGGTAAAGAGCTCATTAACCAATTGATTAAATTGGACCACAAAACGTTATGCGAAGTTTGTACAGACGACAGCATCCAGCTATCACAATCTGTCAAATTTCTTCATTAGATTTTCAACCTTATCACGATAGTGGAAAGTTAATGTTCGATTAGCAAAATTTGACAGATTCGGGTAGATTGGCCTGCTGTCGTCTGTGCCGTGTACCAGGGCATATGAAACTGTAGAGTGATGGAAATATCGCTATTTTGTACTTTATCGAAGTGTGAACTCATTATATTCGCAATGATTAATGATTAAGATAGCTTTAACATTGTTATTAGCTAATATTAAATTGTTATTGATCTTGAGTATTCCTAGGTATTATTAAATTCTAAATACATATTAAAGCAACTACCACCTATGTGACACTTTGTTACTAAATATAATTTTGTTATTATTTGTCGACTCTTAACAGCGCGACGATAATTTGCTTACAATAATAGTTCAATATTTCGATATGTATCTTAACTCCCAAGCAAGCTATAATATAGCAAAGTTATGTAATATTCTTATGGTTTCTATAGATTTTCCTGTTGCTATAAAAACACTATCAGTAGTTTTATACGATGGAGAATTATTTAAAAATCCAGTATTTGGTCGATAAAGGTCACCGGCTAATATTTACTAAAAATCTCGTTTGTCTTATGATCGGATCGACTATTAGGTATTTGAAGTTCCGGGATTAAAATGTTTTATTTGATTATGACCACGAACATAATATAAACGAATAATTTATTTATGACAAACTTCTATGTACCTCTGGTAATCTTTTGACGGTCGAGGAACTACTTAAGGACCTACTTATAGTTAAAATAATCTTTATAAATGTGTTTATGTGTGAAAATCCTCAACAATCATCAACGTTTACTGCGGAATTCAATAACTTAACTATCTGTCGATTTGGTTACTAGAGATAGGAATTTGACATTACTTGTATGGAGCTAATATCAAAATCCTATCTCTAGTAAGCAGATCAACAGACAGATAGGTTATTGGGAATGGCCGTTAATCAACAATGCTAAAATGTTAGACGTTGTCGGCTAAACATCTATCATCATATCTGCATCGTCTATAAGTATTTTACTTCTAACTAAAGTAGCTAAACGAATAATCGTTGATGCTTATTTACATAATAGGCTTCAATTATGACTGGTTTCAAATTCCAAAATAGTTCTGGAAACATCGTCTACCTTGTTAGAACATAGAATTCTTATAACATCTATAAGATAACATTATCTTACACCTAAAAAAACTAAGAAAAAATCTAGGCTTATCTCTACCAATCAGTTAGTAAGAAGAGCGACAATCACTTAGATGTTATCAGAAGACCCATGATTTATTGAGATAAATTCACCGATCCTATCTACTACATAAACAGTTTAATTAATACTTCCCGGCAAAGTGTACAGACGACAGCAGGTCAACGTATACGAATCTGTCAAATTTTACCAATCAAACATGAACCTACCCCCATTGCGATAAGGTTGAAAATCGATTGCAGAAATGTGACAGATTGTGGTAACTTGATGTGCTGTTGTCTGTACAATGTTTATGCTCTGAATTGTTCATGAAATATTTTATAATAAAGGCGTGAGCCAACAGTTATCGACAGTATACAAATTATACAAACAGGCGAAAATTCGCATATGCGTGATAATGATTTTTATTTAGTTTAGATTTCATTAGAGTCAATTAGGCTAAAGTAAATTAAAAAATTGTATAATAAGCTATTTGGAATTTTTCCTTTATCAAACAGGTTTCTAAAAAAAATATTTTCTTTAAGACTTTAAGGATAGTCTACCTATGGGCTACCGACTATAAAATAATATAAACTAGGGGTCGGTTGCAAAATCCTAATGGTACTCAATATTTAGGCATACATTAGTTAAGTCCTGAATTATTATTCTAAACAATATAAAAACGACGCGGAACCACTTGTTGAACAAACTTTAAGTTACTTACGAAGCTACTGGACACCTCGCCGATCTCAGAATGTAGAGTGTCGAAGTTTTCATATCCTTCAATGACATGATTTTCCAGTTGAATAGGCTGAGCAACTTTAATCCGTAGTTCCGGCTTCACTGACTTCTGACAGTCCGCATCTCCATTCATTTGAACACTTACACCACTGAAGGGACAAACCGCGGGAATAGCATGACCGTTATGCTGCGCCATTTCGAAAATTGTGTTTTAATAACAATTATTAAAAAAATATCGATCACTGAAATGTCTCTCGCGTGTGTAACTGTCTAACTGGTGACGGCGGCGTTTGCAGCATAATATATATGCATACCGCAGCAGATCCGGACGAGAACTGAAATCGGTTGTCTCGGCAACCGAGCACCGGCCATTCTAAGTAGCGTCCGCAAAAAATAACAACAATTATACGTGCGGCACCGCGCGCCCGCGCCGCTGGTCCGACGCGAGCCTCAGACCAACGACATGACGGATGTTATCACGATAATCAAGGTAACGTAAGAGGTACTATCAGGTAGGCAAACTACGGTCACTAATCCGGATTTGTAGGTACATAGACGTAGTCAAAATGATTAGAAAGTAATCAAAAGTAGCAGGAAGTCAGTGGAGTTTGTCATTGTGTTGTCTACTTCGTGTGTTGCTTGCATCATCGCTTTTTTGTTTAGCCGTCGATAGCTCTTAGAAGCGGAATCTACCTTTTCTAAGAAACAGGAATATGAATAAATGAGTAACATTATAATTTTTAGACGTATTTTAGATTTGATTTTTAATCTATATTGGAGTTGTATTTTTTTCTACTATTACGATAAGGTTGAAAATCAATTGAAGAAAGACAGACTTTGGAATATTGATGTGCTAGCGTATGTACATACTTACAAGGGTACTGCATTGATGCTGCTATCCAAATAAGAGTAACAGACGTCACGGGTCAATGATATCAAACAAAAGAATAGTAGAGTGGTTCATTAAAATTATCTGTCGATACATAAACACATCACACAGGGCACAGAGAAACTGCCCGTTTAAATTTCACAGTTACAACTCCCACGTAAGATGGATGATATGAATCTAAAATATTCGAATGATGTAAAAAAATACATAGTTTTTTTTTTCCTCAGTCGAATTCGTATTATTAATTGAACCGGAGTAGCTTCTCCCTGACTTGAATTCACTATTTAATTAAATAGCACACAGGCGTATATTGGGACAAGCAGATTATTATCTTAAAAAAGTACACAGAAATCTCATCATTTTGTTACGAATATGATCGACTAATCACAAAAGCAATTATCAGGATCATACGAAGGATACCAATTTTTTTTTATACTTAGTAACACCTACAAAAGAATCACATGAAATAACAAAAATATTTTTTTTCATCAAGTGCTTATCACAAATTAATCAAAGGCACACAAAGGTTGACAAGATGAGATCACGCCCATTGCGTCCCGGACTTGGCGTTCCTATAGGTAGGTTTCGTTCCTATAGGTACTATTTATGAAGATAACATCTATATATGAAGATAAATCCAATGTTTTACTGGTCATCTAGTTGGTGCTTACCTACTGAGGATGAATCCTAAATTCTAGTCTTCTGCTGATGGAAACGTGATGAAAATACTTAATAATATTCACCTATGAAGTGAGTGATTTGAACTGAATACCATGCTCAAGAGATATGTCTTTCATTATTTAGTAGAAATGCATACCTACGGCATCTTATATTAATACTAATACAACTGATCAGCATTGCCATCCAGCGAGGCAATGCTACCAGCCTTTTGGGCACGCTCCCAGTCGATAGCGATGGGGAGGATTTTTTTGATGCATTTAATAGTTTTTCTAGATTTAATTTGTAAATATCTCTTTTTTATACTTTTTATTATCCTGTAAATAAGTGTAAATACGTATTTTATTACTGTAAAATAAATAAATATTAATACTTACATTATACAGCTGAAAACTCTATCGGTTACCTGAAACGCACTCATCTGGAAGAGCCTTTTGACTGGTCCCTTTTTGTTCATTACTTTTACATAGCCCATTTATCGAGGGAAGCTCATGACTACGTGTTGTCTAGATATACAGGTGAAACCACTGGTCAAAGCTAGTAACTACAAATGCATGTTTAGGTGTGTTTAGAATTATGAATAACGTGTAGCGTCTGGCTATCAATATCGGATCCTAAATCAATGCATGCAATCACGTACATTCAGCAGTCTAAACGAACTGACTAGCGCACGGGCTTTTAGTGAATCATCATTCAATTGGGAATTGTAAATGGATACAAATGTTTGGCGTCCCAATCACTCATATTTCAATTTATTTAATGTAATGTAACAACATTTACATAAATTAACAAAATAATACCTGATTTGATATGAGCTTTCATCCGCTTGCTGCTGACATAGGGACACAGAACTGAGGAAACTCTTTGCCGGATAAGAAACCTATAGGTGCCTGTAAGTTTATCTAAACCTGTTCTGCCAAAGATGTAACAAACCAAACTTTCTCCTTTCAATGTCAAAGTTAAATATGTTTGTTGAAAGTAGGCTAATTCAATTAACACTTTTTCAGCCACTGGCTGGGAAGAAGAAATGGTGATGCACACAATTCCCAGCAACTTAACCCTTTACCTGTACCATGAGTCATACGTGATACACACCAATGGTCTTACTACAAAACAGATAAACACGCGTTTGTCATGTGTTTCAGAAAAATCTTCATACAAAATTTTATTAAACAAGTGACGAACGCCTGTTTAACTTTCTTGTAGTAAGACACCAATTGTTTTACTATTGTGTGTACTTTGTGGACAGTGAATGGGTTAATACAGTTCAATGCATTTATATAAAATACTTTACATTTATGCCTATTTACCGTAATCGTTTAATACAGTTAGGTCAATAGCCTAGAACCCTTAACTAGTTTTCATACGGTATTCCTAAGTAAACTTAACGGATCCTTTGCTTAATTGATAGCAATCGAAGCTTCAGGGAGAAAACGGGAAAAATACTACCCAACGGCTATCTCAACTAAATTAGTTTATTTTTTTTAATTATAGACGACAACGGTCAACTTATACCCGAATTTGCAAACTATAACAATCGAACATTTGCCTTCCACCATTGTGATACATTTCATGTTTGAAAGGAGGGAATGGTTGAAAATATATTGATGAAATTTGATAAATTGTGGTAGGTTGATGTGCTGTGTTTTTTGTAGGTTATGCGGTTTTAATATATAGGTTAATTTTCTGGTACATCCCCGTTCACAAGTATGAGGAAAAGTGACATTAAGACCTGAAATAGGTAAAAATGTTACATAAATACCCAGCATGGCGGATAAGTCCTAATTTAAATTAAATTCGATATTTATATCACACTTTGATCTCGGCGACGGGAAAACACAGAAATAACTAAATGAACTGTCAATCATCAGATTAACAATATACCTACCTACATCCAAAACGAAAGGTTATATTAATCAACAAAAAAAATGTCTTTTCTGTTTCCCTATTTGATACATACCTACTATGTTTCACATACAAACATATACATACCTATAGATGACTTAACACTTAATCGAAGTCTATAAAACTTAGTTACTCTTGTATGAAAAAATCTACTAGAAATTATATATTTCGTCTTCGGGATAAAAATATTGTAGACTAGTGTTATTATTGTGACGCAAACACATACAATCTTTCCCGGTATAGGGACGGTACAGGTAAATTGCGCAAGAGCATTCCTTTAGAATATTAGGTGACTTCCCGTCTACCATACCCGATGATGCACCGCTAAATGACTAATTCCTATACAAATGAGTTTCTATTGAAAGTGGTCGTAATTCACAAGTATTTGCTAATGAGTAGTCTTACCAATAACTTCAACCTTCAGCGTGGTTCTCAATAATTTAATAAGCGGTTAATACGTGAGTGGGAAATGGACTTTTTCAATTTCAAAACGACTGGTTTATACTTAGTCTGGTAATTTATACATTTACCTATTTATTTAAAACAAAAATACACACTCGTTTACAATAGTGTAAAAATATGAAAGGGGTACCTATATTAACATAACAATTAAAAAATACTAAGTACTAAAAAGCTTAAAAAATTCTTCCCCGTCGCTGTCGACTGGGAGTGTGCTCAAAAAGCTGGCAGCATTCCTCAACTTAATTCAGTTTGTATTCCTACTGTACTCTCTCTTCTTAGGCCAACACTAAAAATTGTTCAGATATTTTTTTGATACTTTAAAACACGTGCTTTTCCATAAAACTTGACTTAGTTGGGGCTATTTGACCCACGACATTTTGAAACGAGTGTATTCCTCAGAATTTTTGTGTGACATTACCAAACTTCACAGTAGCTGGAGCCAACAATCACCCCTCTCCGTGGGACATCGCAATTTAAATGTGTTGCAGCTACAGAGGCGGTTAGACGTGGCTTAACACAATAAAGGTAAATATGACCCAACTGTACATTTTTTGTCATAATTCCGAGCCATTTCAAAAAGTAATTTATTACGTTATTTTTAGACTTTGGCAATAATGGATCGCGAAACAAGCGAACGGCAGCGGCTTTTGAGTGTTTTGGAGGAATTTTACTCCGATTATGAAAATTCTACATCAGAAACCGTAGGCGAAGAAGATCATCTGAGTGTTCGCAGCGAAGAAAATGACACCGACCAAGACGCATCTTATGATGACAGCGACAACGAGCCCCTGGTTGAACTCCGCCGTCTGCTACATTCGTCATCTTCTGACACAGAGCAGGATTTTGCATTTGGATGGAAAGCAAATAATACTTGTAGGGGCTGTAATGGATGGATTTACCATCTGCAGTGAGCATGCAATGTTGTACTGCAGAGATTGTGCACAAGATAATGACACTGACTTACAAGACTGATATAGTGTATTATACTTAGTCCTACGCTATATTTCAATTTCATAAATGACTAGCCGTTTTCGTGGTTTCACTCGCGTCCCGGGGGAAACTTCTTCCTATACCCGTATAAAACATAGCCCATGTTCAGAGCTTTTACGCAGCTTTCTAACTGTGAAAGAATTATTCAGATCGTTTCAGTAGATCCGGAGCCTATTCGTTACAAACAAATCTTTCCTTTTTATATATAAGAGTAGGTGTAAATGTTAATTATCACTTTAAAAAAATGTATGCTGACGCCGGATTAAAGACCAATCCACTATTGATTCGTTTTCAAACATTACCGTATCTAAATGGGTTCCGTGTTAATGTTATCGTTACGTTGTTGATATGATTTCGAAACCTATCTAACTCAAGTGGTTATGAAGTATAGTTGACTGATAAAATGTATTACGACTCAATAAAAAGCTTATTGTGATGTTTGGTATTTCTAGATTTATGTACAGACGACAGCACATCAAGTTACCACAATCTGTCAAATTTCTGCAACCGATTTTCAACCTTATCACAATGGAGGTAGGTTAATTTTCGACTGGTAAAATTTGACAGATTCGTATACGTTGACCAGCTCTAGTCTGTACTTTAAAAAAAATCTTAATTGGAGTGTGTTAGATAAACTGATGATGGAGGATGGACTCCCATGTTTGGCATAACTAGCTGTTTACTGCAATTACACAAACGTTCCGGCAGGACTACTTTCCATAACCGGGTGAAAAGTAGGCTACGCCTATCTCAGGCTTTAAACTATTTGTGTACCTACTAATTAACCATTTAAAGCTGTTCAGCAATATTAACAGTGAAGTCGGACAGACAATTTCGCATTTATATACATACTAGCTTCTGCAAATGGTTTCACCCGCGTCCCGTGGGAACTACTCGGCGCACCCATATAAAAAGTAACCTATCGCCTTCCTCGATAAATGGGCTATTTAACACTGAATCAGACCAATAGTAATATTTAATCTGAGATTAGCGCTTTCAAACAAACAAACAAACTCTTCAGCTTTATAATATACATACTAGCTTCTGCCAGCGATTTCGTTCGCGGATCATGTCGCTTATGCCAGCGACAACAGGTCGTCAAAATTTCTCCCGTTTTCTCAACATTTCCCTTCACTGCTCAGCTCCTATTGATTGTAGCGTGATGAAAAGTATCCTATAACCTGCTCAGGAGTATGAGCAATAATTGTACCAAGTTTCGTTAAAATCCGGCCAGTAGTTTTTGTTTCTATAACGGTTATACAGACAGACAGACCGCCAGACAGACAGACAGACAGACAGACAAAAATTCTACTGATTGCGTTTTTGGCATCAGTATCGATCCCTAATCACCCCCCTGATAGTTATTTTGTAAATATATTTCATGTACAGAATTGACCTCTCTACAGATTTATTATAAGTATAGAATAGATAGATATAGATATTTACTATGAAATTGGATGGGGATTGAAGGAACCTGCAATTAAGATTTGATTTCTAATACTGGCCAGAATATTTCACAATATTAATGAATTATGATATGGTTTTGTTATCAAGGATCAATGTCATTTAAAATTGTTCATAGCAAGACGCAGTAGACATTATAATATTTAGAAAGGTATGTTTCCTAGTGTAGTTCCATGAACACCGCATCGAAATGTCATGTCTGTGCTTTATTTGAAAGCTGTGACACGTCATAATTTCTTGTATTTTTGTACGAATAGGTCATCGGTACTTAGAAGGCCAGGTTACACATTTATGAGTTTATTTACTCTGCAAAATCTTTCTTGCTGCTTTCGTTTTCGTTTACAAAAATAAAATTTCATTCATCATTTCATCATCATTCTTATAGCTTTGAATGTGTAAATAATGCCAGAGCCGGATTAACCTTAAGGCAGATTAGGCAACTGCCCAGGGGCCCAGCACCGATAGGGGCCCCGCCCACAGTAATGCAGTCCCCAAAAAAAGTTTTATGGATTGAACGAAAATGATAATCAACAAAACTTTTCTGTTTTTTCAACGCATGTAACACTTTGTACTTACAAAACCATCTAATATTAGAACTAATATAATCATTCGGAACGCAACTGGATTTCATTCACGTTGGGGGAATTCCCGATTCGTTGGGTGCTTTCTGTAAGCTTTCGTAGCATTATAATAATTTGTAGCCTAATCTATACTTATCTATACTATCTATACTAATATTATAAAGAGGAAAACTTTGTTTGTTTGTTTGGTTGTAATGAATAGGCTCAAAAACTACTGGACCGATTTTAAAAATTCTTTCACCATTCGAAAGCTACATTATCCACGAGTGACATAGGCTATATTTTATCCGGGTACGGGCAGTAATTCCCACGGGATGCGAGTGAAACCGCGGGAAAACGGCTATTCTTATATATAAAAATGAATCGCTAAATGTGTTGGTAAGCGCATAACTCAAGAACGGCTGGACCGATCGGGCTTATTTTGGTCTTAAAATGTTTGTACAGATCGAGGGAAGGTTTAAACGATGAGAAAATATGATTATGCATAAAAAAAACAGGATCCGCGTACGAAGTCGCGGGCAGAAGCTAGTAGTTCATAAACTTTTGAAATACCTGCGTAATCTTTAATTACAATATGTGATATGAGTTTTGCGATTGTAAGGTAAATAAAAAAAAAAAAATTGTGCTCTGTGTTTGAAGACTTACGTTTTTCACATACACCCAGTGGCGTAGCTACGAAGGGGCTAGCCGGGGCAGTGCCCCAGGGCACCTGAATCACTACCAGAAAATTACAATCGCACTGAACTTTTCAAAGTTACTCTCATTTTTACATTATATAAAGACAGGTTGCAAACCGATTTTTGCAAAAATTTCGCGCTCGCTTCGCTCGCGTCCGCTATTTACTTCCTGTTCTTCTTTTTGCGCTCGCTTCGTTCGCATCCTCCAATTGCATCCTACTGTTTTTCTATGTTTAGTCCTTTGATACCCTGAGAACAACTTGAGGGCATTTTGCAAAAAAGTCACATAAACTTTTAATAATCACGCTTTTTTCACTTGCGCCTTCAGAGGCTATACGATGTATATTTTTTGAGATTTGCCAAAAACCAATACAGTCTTACTAAAAAAAAGTTGTTTATTTTAAAATTTTAATCCTGAAACTGGAAAAATTACGCTATCGCTTCGCTCGCAATTTTTCTATCATGCACTTCTTTTACAGTGTTTACCTTTTCATCTCAAAACTAAAAAAAATAATCCCGCGCTTGCTTCGCTCCCTCCATTTCAATTTCAAACTTTTTCTTCTCATTTGTGATGTGCCCACAACGTTTTTAAAGGCTGGATGCACTAATGCATTTACATAATTTACTACATCTAAAGTAAAAGGCAAATTTGTCTCATCTAAAGTAAAACGCTAAGCCACTGTATGAGACGAAGACTGAACAGCTATGTATGTAGACATTTTGTGATTTGGACTTACTGCGACCTGGTCAATTTGCGATCTATTAGTCTATCCTTTAGTTAACTAGAAAGGGGGTCTCGCCAAGAAAGAGGTTTAAAAACACGGATTTAAAAAATTTGGAACGCGTTTGGACGGTTTATCTCGTTTTACGTTGAGGAAATCCCCGATTCGTTGGATGCTATTAGGCAGGAGCGTTTTACGACAGCGAATTGGAAAAAACCTTTTACTTTGTGTGCGTTTACTCTTAATAGAAGTAGAATAGACTGACTGGACAAACGTACGCGTACTCTACATGTGGGCTGCGCGGCTGACTCTGTTCTGTACTAACACGGAGCCAATCCGCGTTAGGACGTCATGTCATCCATGCCTAGATCAGGAATTGTATTAAGGAATGTGGGAAGAAGGTAAAAAAATACATCACATGATTTACAGTCAGTCAGAGTAGGTAAGAAAAGGGGCCCGAAAATTGTATTGCCTACAGGCCCATGACAGGTTAATCCGGCTCTGAATAATGCACTCTATCTGATACTGATTATTATCATTATCAACACACAAATATTTTATTCATTCAAATTGTGCAATAATAATCTTAACTCATCATCTGTCTAGCCCTGTCTAGCCTTTTTCTGACTACGTTTGGTTCAACTTCCAGTCTAACCCGATGCTGCTGAGTAGTGTTTTACATGGAGCGACTGCCTATCTGACTTCCTGCGATTTAGACGAAAAAATCTTATTTTTAAACTAAATCCGTGGTAATAATCAATTTATAGGACCGATAAATTCATTTTTGACTTCGGCCTACTAGAGATTTTTTTTACTAGTTACTAAAGCAAACAGTATTTCGATCAACGACAACAATTTGATCAACACCTTAATCCAATGGACTGATTAATTTATCTTCAACCTAATCAATACTATTGTGCTACCAATTATTCTATAAACATAATTCTAGGAACAGACGTTCCTAGAATTTGGTTCCACATTGATTCACAAAGATACCTGGCTTCACCTGGCTTATTGGATGTGTTCAGACATGACTGGGTCAGACCGCAACAATTGGTTCCCTTTGACTTAGGTGCACCAAATGAATGGATTTGTAGGTATTCCCTCTTTGGCGCGTTCTGTGTTTTTGCTACGTATGTGTAGATATGTGAGATTATAATATGGAGTTACTTTATTAGAATTTGGTGCAATAAATAAATCGTCCTTCTTACACGTATTGTTCTAAGTACTTTAAGGAGGATTAAATGTGTATCTTTTTTTCAAGTATAAACCTATCCTTTACCTGGAAACCCTCTTGTGATTGTTCAAAATTATGGGTATTGTTCAGAAATCCACTAATTAAATGTGCCGATTGATGATTTCATTTTACCTAACAGCAATAATATTTTTTGGATATTAGGATTAATAACTTACCACGCCTTCATTTCTGTTTATGTTCTATTGCTATTAAAAACTAGATAGCAACAAAAATAATATTTTAATATGGGTTTTCTTATGACAAAAACAACAACAATTAGTTTGTAAAAAATAAGAACATACACCTGTCTGTATGTAGATATTTCCTTGTGCACCTCTATCCTATCACTATTGATACTGAATAAAAATAAAAATAATATTTCAATATGGGTTTTTCCTACGCTAAAGCGTTTTTACGAGCTAAAGGTACCTGAACTCCAAACAGACAGGATCTCCGAAGCTAATTCGTCACAAATTTATATGACACGACCGACTTCTCAGAAGCAGGGATTTAACTCAATACCACAACCAAGCTTACGTGAAACGAACCTTTATTCGCTTTCAGTATACTAACCCAATGACGTAGTCATAAGATGAAGAGATAGCAAATCATACTTTGTTTCGTCATTCATAGTCATGACGTTAGAGGTAAGTTTTCATAAAAAACTTACCTATTGAGTGTGACGAGGAAAAGATATGTGTAATACAGGTCAATGAAGTCCCAACACTTGTCACGTCAGCTCGTGTTTTGTTTTTTATCGATTTAATAGAAACACATTTATTAAGACAAGAATTATACTAACATGTGTGTTAGATATGGTTTTTATTGTAATATTATTTGTGTGCGAAGTGTAAATGCTGTTTAACTTTTGATCTGTCTGTTCTAACACATATCTGATATCCAAATCCAATGATCTACGTGGTTTATAAAAACAAAACATTTTTTTAACTACTAGAAGTAAGTAGTAAGTAATATTTAACTATTGGAACCAATACCTAAAGTCTGAAAAAAATATATAAACAAAAGCTAATTTTATTATGCACTCTGGCATAATATTATTCACCAGAAGAATGGTAGCTACTATCATCCAAGGTTATTTCAAGATAATAAAACCAGAACAGGTAATTCTTGTGCCCTATATCACGAACAATAATATTGTCAACACAAGCTACTGATCTAATCAGAGTCAACAGACCAATTTGCATGCATAGGTATGTGTAAAATCTTTTAAGAAAATATTTGTGAAACAAAAGGCTTCTTTTAACTTTTTACTCTTTATTCTGTCTTGAGAAATTCGATTAGTATAACGTTTACAACTATGGCAATCATGAGTAACACCTAAAATCTGAAGTATACTATGCTCGGTGTATGACTCTACAGGGGAAAATACATGATGGCGCCCAGACTAATATTACCGGTTTCGGCGTCTAGATCGGCCAGCTGCGTAAGACAAAGTATAGCACTAACATCTGCGCAGACACAGGTGCACTCTCTAATATTCCCTTACCTACTCCCATAGTTCGATGTGCTCTTCGATACACGGGAGGTAAAAATAATAAATTAAAAGGTGTCAAATAAAAACAACGATGCATTTTCGAATACGAAGGAACTTTATTTGACCAATAACAGACAAATATTTCGTAATCAATCATAATTTGCTTCTCTTAACATGTCCGAACAGGTTTCGTTATAAGATGAAAGTGCCTTACGATAATATTTTGCGTGATATGAATTTCATAGTAACAATGCCATTAGTCTCAAATTTTAATGTGCATTCGATAAAATTTAGAAGATATGACATCAGTAATTTGTGAATATCCGGCGAAGACAGTTATTAAATATGCTATGTTAATATAGAAATATTAGGTAACATCAGAAAAGATTTTTTTTATTTGTATATTAAATTCTCATAATACGAATAATAGAAAATATGAATACATTTCTTAACACTAGTTTAAGGATCACAAATTCAACACTCACACCTAATAGTCAAATATAAAGGACATATGAATAAAATACATTTGAATAAACATTATTAATATAGCTGCTCATAGTTTTAATAATTATATTATAATTTATTATAGGTACAATTGGTATGTGTTTAACATGGTCGTTTGGTAGATAATATTGATAAATTTTTTAAACAAAATAATTATACTTCAGATAACATTTACTAAATAGTTAAAATAAAGATACATTTTAAATCTAAAACATTCACGATTATAAAATAACTTAAAATACTTTTATTTACATTGATAGCATAAAATAATTACACCACAATCTGTACAACATTTGGCAATAAAGGCATTATACAACGTAAAAAATATATTAGTTGTAACAGAGATTTTCAACCAAAATATAATTTTGAAAATATTTATCGACTAACTAGACTAGTTAAAATTTTATACGATATTCTACTAACAAAATATTCTTTAAAATTTGTTAGCAATAAGTGGACAATATTTTATTTTATGACGTCAATGAAAGTCATTATAGAATTATATTATTAATATTAAATGGAATAAAATTACATCTAAATACTGTGTAACTGGTAAATTCTTATTATTCGGAAATGTTTCGAAGTCAATCGATTGATACAGTTTATCGATTAATGAGGAAGCTTTCAAAGAAGAACAATCAGATGGAAATGCGTTTTGTGCGTTATTAAATATTAAATCACCCTGCTTGGAATTCATTTAAAATAATTATATAAATATTTTTAATATTTCAGCAGCCTCTGAACATGAGCATCCAAAATTAATAATACTGAAATGGAATGTAACTCTGGAACAGCTTGGGAATACTATTTACAATAAATTCAAGACCCATTCCCACGCACAACCTACGTACCGGCCGGGTGGCCCAAACAATGCTTCACCAAAGCCAAAAGTAGAGGAGTAATTGACTCATTGTAATCAGCAATACAAATTGACGATGCTAAAAAATTCTTCGCGAAACTTGAAGCTGATAATTTTGAGATTGACGATGAGGTGGAAATATTATAAGCACTTATTTTTTTTTATTATTTTAATTGATAGGAATGTAGCAGTTGTCAGGATTGGGGAGCTGGAAGGGCTAGGTGAGCGAGTTAGGGTGGAAGCGGGAGGACCGGCGTCATGGCTGCGCGGCCACGCGGTTCCTGCGAGCTGACTCTCGCGACGCGGAGTGGACTTCGGCAGTGCGAAGAGTGATACCGAAGATGTCCTCGTGATAACGGTTCTCCTCCTTTACGTAAGACAATATGATGGTAAAAATCATTAAGAAAAACAAAATCTTTTCTCAGTTTTATTTGGAACGACAAAAAATTCTCGAAGTCAATGAGAGGAAACTAATTTACTTTATAATAATAAAGAAGTTTACCAACCTTGAGTGTGTACATGAAGTTCTGCACTTGTTCATCAGTCATGTCACCGTGTTTCTTTATAATGCCTTTAAGCTTCTGGTGAACGTCTTCAGCCATCTTACAATCACCACACACGTAGAAGTGAGCTCCCCGGTTTACGAGCAAATCGTGAATCTCTGTGCCTTCTTGTTCTGCTACCTCTTGGACGTACATCTATAAAGAGATATAAGAGTTATAAATTAATGCCATTTCGTTGAGTTTTCAACCTTATCGTAGTATCAAACTTACTTTTGGAATGTTCTTCTCCCTTGACAAAGCAAGGAATACTTTAGTAAGAACACCATCTTTCACAGCTTGATGTTTCTCTTCACGATACAAGTCCATACTATTTGTTCGACATCCAAAGAATAACCAAACTGGGCCAGCTGCGGGACGTTTGCGAGAACTGAGCTGAGCTCGACGGTGATGCCAGAAACCACGGAATGGAGCAATACCAGTTCCAGGACCTATTAGTATGAGCGGCACTGACAAATCTTGTGGCAGGTGGAAGTTTGGAGCACTGCAAAAAATCGTTAATGTTACAAACATGCCTACTGACAACAAGAACGCATTAGAACATAAAATTAAACTTCATAATACCTTCGGATAAACAGATAAACCTCATCGCCTGGCTGACGGTCCATAAGATAATTTGAGCAAACACCATAATGGAGAGGTCCTTCGCCATCTGTTCAAATATGACATCATTGTTTTACAACAACTAACCACATCATAAATAGAAAATCATAAATATAAAACACTGAATAACCTTTTTGATGTCGCTACTATAGCCGACTCATCTATCAGATTGTTTTGAACGGACGTCGTTTAACTTAAATTTAGATCATATTGTAAACTGTATTTCAATGGAATCAGCGATGTCAGTGTATGTGGGAACAGTCATTAATAAACTATGAGGCATACAATGCATTACATTGTTTAGAGGAAAGGTTAAATTTATGTTTTGCGTGTACTGACCTTGGGTTCGGTATGTGACTACGGCTACCGTCAGGTGTATATGTTTCGGGTGAGCTAATGGGGACGATGAGATCGAGTAGAATCTTGGCTGCAGGGGTGAGAGAAGTGCAGCGAGTAATGATGCACTTGGTCTAGCTGACGAAAATTGTTCCAATACGTCTGAGACGGTTGGGAAATTGAAATGGCGCCAATCTTCATACGCTCCTGGGTCCTAAAGCAAATATTGTCAGTCATTTAAAATTATTCTAATTAATCACAAAAAAAACATTGGTGGTGTTGACACTTACTGTAGCTAGAGTGTTAAGTTGCTTCCGTTCCTCTTCATTTTCGCAGGTTGTAGCTAAGTACTGAAGTAAAATAGTGGTAGGTGGTGTTGTGATATCCAAGAAACGGGTAAATAGCTCCCGAACACTCATTACTGGGAGTCTCTCGTGAGGTTCCCAAGATTTCACGGGACCTGAACAAAACATGTATTTTCGCAATTCATTTTTATTATTGTAATATCAACAAGATTGTTTTTTCTTTCTTACCGCTCGAAGTATGTGTTTCCTTCATAAGTTGCAGCTGCAGTGGTTTATCGTAATCATCAACGTCCTTCAGTCTAACTAATATGCTATCAACTAGTTCCTTGCGATTGCACGCAATGATTCCTACATGATCACCTGGATCGTACTTAATTTCTTCCTACAAATGAATTCAATATTGTTAGTCTGCATTTGTTCTATGTTAAAATAATATGATCTACATTTTATAAAGTTAGGATGATTTTTACCTTTGGCTCCAAATCAATAAATATGGTAGACCTTTCAGCAGATCCATGGCCTAAATCTTTATTAGCTTTCACCACGCATTTAACAAACTTTTTGTTAAGAGCTGACTGCAAAGCAACTTGCAGTGTTGGTGGACGAACTTCTGGGTTAGCAAAGCGTACAGTTTCCTCACTTAGAGCAACAGTACCGAGAGCTCTCTTCGCTTCTTGTAATGTCTCGTCATCATCCAAGCAGAATGTTTCGCAAGACACCTATTGGAAAATATTTTACTTTAGTGAATTTGAATTCCATTTTTACAGCCAACACCACCTCATCAATGGGCTTTATCCTTTCTACTTTTCCAAATAATCGATACTTATAAATTTCAAATTCTCACAGCCAAGCTTTACACAGGTCATATACCCTAAATATTCTGATCTGACATTGACACTAAACCTAAAACTCATTTGAATCGAAAACAAGAAACATTCAATAACGAAACCTAGAGGTGGCATATATTTGCTATACCATGTCTAACTTACATTAAAGACGCCAGAGGCCCATTTCCGGAAGGCCTGGTCTTGCCCGCACATCTCGTCGCCGGTCGCAAGGTCGTGAATTCGTTCCCCTCCGAGGTCACCGAGCAACTTGTCCACGTATTTGCCGAAGTTACAGAAATTTGGATACGCACTCGATCCCAATGCAAATACCGCGAAACGAACGTTGCTTAGTGGTCCAAAACTGTCTATGGAGGTGGCATCTGTTGTGCTGCCTAAAATTTTTTTTAATCAAATCATTATTAAGTTAAGCAATATAACATGCTATTATGTTGTTCGTTGCATCGTATCTATTTATTACCTTTCAATGATTCCAATCGGCTTAACTTCTTGGGATTACCAGCCGCGTATCTTTGTAGTTCCACCTGGCTGTTTGCTTTTATGAATGATTTTGGGGTCAACATTTGATTTCTGGAAAAACAAAATTGTATTAGATCCCTACTCGTGTTTCTGTGTATCTGTAAATATATTTTTAAGTATCTCACCCTGAGCCTTCTTCACCGACTTGATCTGCATACAAGAGCTCGCAAAGATGTTCTCCGAATGCCTTACAAACATAATTAGTTAATAACATAATAAAAATAACACTTAAATATTGAACAATTTTATTAAAAATACTTACAACGCCGTTTTCAGGAGGATCTCCATTTCCGAAAGTTGACGTCACAACTAGCAGCAGAGCTTCATGCTCTATCGATGTTATATCGTAATCAGCCATGCAGTGTACCTAAAATGCGTTCAAATTATCAAATGTTGATGACCCCTGTTCTGCGACAAGTTTTATATTAATTTTAGGACATGACAATATTGTTATTTTATGAATTACATACTTGAGCATTAAAAGCATGTCCGAAAATAACGCCTAATTCCTTGGCAAACTGTTCTGATTTTCCAGTTTCGGTTGCATAAAGGACAGTAGCTTTGATCCTCTTGGAGAGGGCTCGCCCAAATAGTTTGGAGGTGAACTTGACAGCCCGGGCGATTTGCTTGAAATGGAATTTCCTATTGATTGGCCTCTTGCCCGTTATTGGCTTGGATTTCTGCCACTGATGAGTTTTCCATGCGGGTTCCTGCATACGTACGAAATGCTTTACACCAATTCAATTTTAATTAAAATCTGTTTCGGTATTCGTAGTTGAATTTGTGTTTACCGACCTGATACTCGTATGAGGGTTTTAGATAGTAAAGCGCCATCTCTTGGTGAAATACAGGAGTTATAGATGAAGACATTGGAGGGACAATCCAGATCCAATCCGATGGGCACCCGGACCTGTTGATGACCGTAACTATTTAATTGTACGATTTGGTTTGGTCAAAGGTACTGCGGAAACGCGATGGTAATGACAAAGTTACTATTCAAATTAACTTAGTTCGAGCGTGACAAAATAATCGTGACTTCCTTGAACAAATTGAAGTGGTTATTGTCATTTACGAATAAAAGAAAAAAAAAAAAAAGAAAATTCCTTTTATTGCGTGCTTAGGACACATGACACAAACTGGACAAATCGTACAATTAAGATATGATGGGAGGAATATGCGTCGCAAACACGCAATATGGCCCTCGCTCAGCTTAATGCTGCGACCCTGACAGAGACAGAGTCACAGCGCTGATTTTCAGCGATAGCCGCTACTCTAACGTGATGACGTCAAATCGGTGATTCCAAAAAAATATATAAGTTAAAATAAATATAATATTAAATTGAGTATACTATACTGTGTAGTAACTACATAAAAAAATAATAGCAATAATAATAAAAAAAAAAACAAAAGTTTATAAAAATGGCAACAATCAGATAAATGACGTGAATTTGACAGTTTTATTCTGTAGTCTATGCCTTGTTGAAATGTACACGAATAATAATAATGGCGAACGACTGAACGACGCTTACGCAGAAAATATAAGAAACAACAATATTGCAGTTATTATGCAACGTAAGGTTGAAAATGTTGTGATGGGTATTGTGGCTGTGTATATATGAGGATAGTGATGTGTGCAATGAGTGAAATTCTATATGTGATCGAGCCAGAAGATCGAAACTGTGTTGTTATGAAGATGGTGAGTAAAAGAAAAATTGTAAAGGATTTAGACTCAGGTAGGCATTAGGATAGATAAATTTATAGTTTATGGTTGAAAAGAATTGTATTGAATATGCGACATTAGAAATTGTATTGAATTAGTATAACTTTACATTAATTTACAGACAATATTATTATGCTTAGAGAAGAGAGAGGAATGGAAAGAATGAGACAATGAGGGAGCAGCTTCAGTTGGGTGCATCCAGCAAGAATCAAGATTACCTCTTCCTTCTAAATATACATAAAAATAATTGATAAAACCATTGCATCAATATTAAATAGCTAGCGATAGCCATAGCTTATAGCTTTGTAAATAAATCAATAAATTACGTAAAACATTTTTTATTTATTTATTATATTATTCATAAAAAGTGGAGCTCTTTTCGATCTGCATAAAACATAGAACAAAGATTTATTAACCACGTGATCTTCCACTCACTCGGAATAGAAAAAAAATACAAACATCCGAATTGAGAACCTCCTCCTTTAGGAAAATTGGTTAAAAATGAACAGGTGACTCAAATGTTGAACTCCATACTATTTTGATACAAGGAAAGAGCATCTGAAGCATCACAATATAAAGAGGACAATAAAATCGAATTCTTTTATTATTATTTTAATATTTGTGCGTCACACAAAGTTGCGCACAAAAACAAATAAGTAATTAAAAAGGAGATTCCAGAAATATCAGATAGGTAATGATTATTGGAACGATACAAAATTAATGAATCTATACTACTTTGTACTTTGTTTGTTTGTTTGGTTGTAATGAATAGGCTCAAAAACTACTGGACCGATTTTAAAAATTCTTTCACCATTCGAAAGCTACATTATCCACGAGTGACATAGGCTATATTTTATCCGGGTACGGGCAGTAATTCCCACGGGATGCGAGTGAAACCGCGGGAAAACGGCTAGTAATTCATAAATTAGTGACTATTAAAGTGCCGTCTATCGAATGCAAAGCTAGTATTGTTATTTACATAGTAGCAATCACTTGTTGAGATTAAATAATAATGTAACACCCACTCATTAGCTATATCAGGAATTTGCATTAGCATGTATGAATCTATAATTATAGAACAAAGATAAGGCCCAATTATACGTTCACGTGTTGTTCTAGCGTTGTAACAATAACAATAGTTTTATTAATTAATATTTTATTCTAT
Source organism: Heliothis virescens (assembly GCA_002382865.2). Classification (NCBI taxonomy): domain Eukaryota; kingdom Metazoa; phylum Arthropoda; class Insecta; order Lepidoptera; family Noctuidae; genus Heliothis; species Heliothis virescens. The sequence goes on from NWSH02000560.1 coordinate 12,844,222, forward strand.
TTAAAACGCAATTGTTTGATTAAAGAGCCTACTTTTAATACCTACTAATTAAATGTTCTTTATTGATTAATATTTTTACGGTCTTCGTGGATTTTTGAGTTATTGATCTTGATTTTGCAGTTTTATACACGCTTCTAAAAAAATACCTGTATTTTTTTGAATAAATAACGAAGTAACATGTAACGGCTATCTTTTCCTCTTGAAAATCGAACCACGATTTAAAACAACAACAAACATAGTAAGTATCAAAAATATATTTTTTTTTCTAAACATAACATCTTTAATTTCGAGCTAGAATTAAAAAAACAGGCTGATGTAAATAATTTTGATGCACCACAGACCCTCGAAATTGTCACCTAAACCGAGTAACGTAATCATGTGCCCGAGGACGCCCAAATTGAATTAGACTCGATTAGCTTACGAAATAATTTCGGCAATTTACGCCACTTCCTTTTGTACCACACGATGTATATATGGCTCTGAATCAAAGTTACGCTGTGTACGTATATTATTACGCCGTAAAATGTGACGTTTATTGAGCGTACGCGTGTAATAAAAGTACTATGATTCATTATTTTACTGATTTTGAATTGTTTGAATTATCATTGCATTCTTAGAATGTTTTAGAAAATATAGCTACCTACGTGTGTTGGTGTCTTTTTTAAAAACAGAGTAGAATAGAAATTATCTTCATTAAACACTATTTAATACTCTGTATTAACATTTAAAAACATGTTGACTCTAAATAACATTGAATTTCACTGGATCGTTGACCGCCTTTCCAATACTATCCATGTTCTAGGATAGCATACATTTCTACATGGTCACGATAATACACCCAACACCCAGGACCCACGTAAATTTTAATTTCCTCGAATATCTCTATTCAGTCTAGGTTTGAATTCTGTGTACAAAACCACGGAATTATGTTCCAATAGAACATTCTATGAATTGGCTTCCAATTAGAGTCGTCTAGGTTGTTTGATCGGATATTAGAATCGTAGCTAGAGTATCTCCTGCTCGAAGTATTAAATCAATATTATTAGAAGAGGTATTCTTCTCAAACCTATGGAGTTTTTCTTACATTTGTAAAGAGTATTGTATGAAATCGGTAGGCAAAAGTTAGGAACTGAAAGTTAGTAGTGCAAAAACATAATTTAATTTTCGATATCCTATTCGATATTCAAGTAGGTACAACAAAAAAGTAAATCGTCATTAATAGAAGGTATTATTAATATACCCAAACGGCTACGTGCATACAAGTGACCTACACAGCCGTTGTAACCTATGAAAAACTGTGAATTCTTAAAAATCCTTGAAAACATTCTAAGAAAATGCAATATTAATTTACTAACTAACGGAACTGAAAAGATGCTTTTTGAAATGTCAGACAGATAAATGCCCATATTATGACGTCACTGCTGTACACTGTACAGTCGCCGAGTAAAGTGAAGCTGCAAACCCAAACAATCACACGATAGTTCAAAACAATTGTGTTTACGTGTCCTTCTGAACACATGTTTAAGCACATCGGTACATCTGCAAGGCTCTAGTGTCGACAGCTTAATGACCAAGCTGGTCTGGTTGTAATTAAGTCTAGTTTTCTCATCCGCAATCTGTTTACGGGCGCGACAATGTCGAAACGCTCATAGATTTTGTTGAACATACGACAGCAGGTCAACGTATACGAATCTGTCAAATTTTACCAATCGAACATATATCCACTACTATTGCGATAAAGTTGAAAATCTATTGCAGAAATTTGACAGATTGTGGTAACTTGATATGCTGTCGTCTGTATAACACGCGTCATTCTTATATTACGTCATAGAATTTTGATTAGTTGATATTTTGTGTTCGTACTAAAAATATTTAAAAAATAAGAAAAAAAATATTTATGTCACAATTAAAGAATGTGACGCACATATTATTCCGAGATTATTGAGGAAAAGTGCCACATCAAATAAGCATATTAAATGGAGAAGGCATCTTTTCACACACTCAATATTCTGTAGTATATTTACTAGGTGTTAAATTAGACCCATTTGTTCACATTTAATGTGCCGGATCCGGATGCTTCGGTCCACAACGACATTAATCTGATTATCTATGTTTATTCTACGCAGCTCATGGGCACAGGGCCGACCACGAAAGCCGGAAAAGGGGAACCAAGATGTCGCATTAATAGGTAAAGACATGTTTTATCACAAACAGCTGTGTGATCTGACACATATACAAAATACCCAAATTTTAATTGGTTAAAATATAGCAAAACCTTATAATTATAGTTCATTTTTAAAATAATGCATTTTTATTTTTGCTAGCAACTGTACCTACGTTTTATATGATAATTACCAATAGGCGCTAATAGCGAATGTTATTATTTTAACAAATGTAATGGCCATCACTTCGAAACCTGTTGTGGAAATAAAAAAAGTTCAAAATTTACCTTAATCTGTTCTCATTGTCCAAATGCTTGATGAAGCTCTCAGAAGCAGTATGATGATCAACAATAGTAGCATTGTGCTGTTGGAAGCTGTGCAGAACTGCAACGTTGCATTCCACTAGAGACTTATCCTTCCATAGATTGACTGGGGTCCTTGTATCCAAACCCATTTTCTGGGCCACTTTCTAAACAAAATAACAGACAATGAAACAATTTCGTAATCACAGCATGCCAATATAGGCTGTATCATAAATAATAGCATTAGATAAATTATCTTTGTATTCCAATGATAAGATTTGAATTGAATTTCAATTAAGTTCAAACACCAATAATTTAAAGCGTTGTAAATGATAAATAGTGTAACCGAATGGCGTTTATGAGGCTTTAATTTGATCTGGCAGCCATAATTCCTAAAGCTAAACATTACGAGATCGACTGGCCGGTAATTAGTCGTCAATCATCCGACCAACGTTTCAACCACATACGACTGGCGATGTTAGCGGTTTGAAATTCTAATACAGAAGCTAAACAACGTGAAATCTCCCGTACAATTATTGTTCACAGTATGATTCATTGGGATGCCGATAGTTATAGATGCGTCCAATTATAGATCGATTAACGTTTACACTTTGGGGAATTCGTAATGGAAATTGTGATGACGTATGGAGAATCCCACGTGTATTTTGATCTATTTCCTATACAGTGTCAGTGCTTTTCTATGACGTATCTATGAATATATTTTTGAGTCTTTTTAAACCGGTAAAAGCTTAACAGCGATAAACATCTTTATCTTTAGAGCTTTCCTGCACTTAGCTCTTCTAACTACATAACTTATTCCCTCGAGTTTCAGCATGTTAGAAACTGAGATGCATTAAAACATCCTTGTATTTTATTTTGTATGTCAGTAATGCGTAGTGAAGAATCCATGTATAATTTTAGGTTAATTTCTGCATAATGAATAGTTTCCGCCCGCTGTTTTACTTTCGCATGTATAATATTAATACGTATAATATGATTGCAACATATTTCTTGAATAGTAAATTTAAAATAAATTGTAACAGAATTATTATTTTTTTCGAATCAAAATACCTAAATAAATTCTCACCTCCAACATATTCAGCCGGTTGGTATCACAGAAGTTCCTGCAACCGATCTCAGTGCTCATGTACCAGCCGTTGAAGGCGTTCGCAGTGAACTCGATACCGCCGCAGTCAAAGCGCATGTTGGCGACGGCTGGCAAAGCGTACCAACGGAGATTCAGCTCTTCAAACCATTCGTACCTGTGGAAACCTTGACTTACACATCGTCTTCAGGCAAAGGGAAAATACTTAGCACTAAATAACATCTGGTTCCTTAAAGACATTTTGTTGTTCAGCTGTAGGTCAATTAATACTTGAAATACAAAAAAAGTGAGACAAACTTTGTTGGGATTTTAAGATTTGGACTTTGATAGTTAGTGGATTTCTTAGTTAAAGGAAAGGTTATTAGCCTAATTTACGTAGAATCCAATTTAATTTTACGCAAATCAGGTGGCTGATGATATGATTCATGCAGTAGGTACCTATACTCGCTTCAGTCACATGTATGAATGACGTAAAAAATCGCTATCAACATCACGGTGACTAGATTTGTTTAAAAAAATAATGATGAGAAAAACCTACATGACGTCAAAATCGTAATCAAAAAGTTTTCACTTTTAGTTGTTATTTCAATTTAGCATTGTTTGTCCGCGTGACGTACGCTACAAAGTTTTACTTACCGATTTCCCTAGGTCAGCATTCTATGTCAGCATTAGAACTTTTTTACTACTGAACATGACGTGCTAAAAGTTAAATTTCAGCTATGTATGTTTGCTATTTTTTTCGCGAGTCATTGTTCACGTAGTTGTTCCAAAAATAACCTATCTATCATTTTCATGTGCTAATTACAGAGATTCTTAGAATCAAACTGATTTCATCGAACATCAGTAGATGAAAATTTTCCTTGAAAATATATGTGGGAAGGGATGATGTAGTGTAAATCAAACTTACCATCCCACTTGTATTAAAATAGGAAAATAACACCTACTGTATATTCTTTAGTAAAACAATGCATCCTTTGTTTTCTAATAAATCTGTTTTCAGGAACGCTTCGAAATAAAAAGGTTGAAAGTTTTAGAACGAACAATCGTGAACTAGTGTACTAATGTTGCAGTATCGTGAGAAGTCGTAGGATGCAGTTTCACTAGGAACTTAATGACACCAATCGTTAATTAATTTCTCTTTTTCGTCGAAAACTTAAAAAATATCTTGTCTGTCATCTGTCATTAGTAGGTATTTTTTTGCACTCTCTGCCGTTCTTCCATAAGTAATAATTTCGTAAAAAATTATCTAATTTCGTGAAAGAAATATTACTTCAACACAATACGGTCATAAACATAACTCCTAATAGCAAATATGAAAATAAACCAAATAAAGTCAACCAAAGAATTACACTCTATTACAACTTATCACCCTTTTATGACACATTAACGCCTGTTAACATTATCAACTGTGATACATTATTGAATAGGCTCAATTCATGGCTCATAAACGTAGATTGGAGATCAGCAGACCACAGGTTTACGATGGCAATCTGTGTCAAATGTCCCTATATTTGCAGGTCCACTTCTCGCCAACATTATATGCATTCCCAAACCTTTTTATGCTGGCATAAATTCTTGATGGAAAATAAGAACGTGCGTTGCCGTAATACATAGTTTTCGTCGTAAATCTGCGACCTTGCCGAAAGAGTTTTTTGCTGGTAAAGAACAATACTTAGATTTATAGTTGGGAGTTTGTTGGTTCTTCGCAGCCCTGTTTGCGGAAAACATACAGCAGACGTGTCTTCTTTATTTATTTATGAAACAATCTTTTTGCGTACATTTATTAAAATATTGTGTACGGCAGCGGTCGGCAACGCGCGGCCCGCGGGCCGCATGCGGCCCGCGAACGTCTTCGTTGCGGCCCGAGAAGGTTTTGTAAATATGTCTTAATAATGTCAAAATAAATGCATAAACAAACCGCAAGCAACCGTATAGTCAATAGTGTAGCTCTTTAGTTAGAGTATAAAATGTATATCAGAAAATTTACATTTTATACTCTAACTAAAGAGCTTAAATCTAATACAGCGCATCAAAAAATTGGTCCTCATCGCTGTCACTCGGTAATGTACCCAAAAGGCTGGCACCATTTCCACGTTGAATGGCAATGCTTAACCGCTGTACGAAATGAAAACCAGCCCTTGGGTCACGGGAAGTGTCAACCAAGCGCTTGGATATTTCCTTGGCAAGAAGGTGAGCGCTCGGCCCGAGAGTTTCAACTCCTCAAACGGCTCAAACATACAGTTGCCGATGAGACTACTATATTTGCGCCGCTTGAGGTTCTCTGCTTGAGCAGCAGCAGAGCCAGCACAACACGCAGTTCTGGGAAGGTGGGTTGGCGCAAGACTGCCGACGCAGGTCGCGTCCCACACTAAAGTCCTACCCAACTTCTAAGGAAAAAGCTACATGCCGTCTGGTCTCTTGCCATCGTGACGTGCCAACCCGTTTGGTTCAAGTACAACTGGAACGCCGAAGATGTAGGAGAAGGGAAAGAAGAGACAAGGGCACGACGGATCACGTCGTTGATGTTCGCAAACCGTAGTATGCGGCCCGCACTGCGGTGCGCGCTGCACGACAGGCCGTGGTTGTTGACAGCCTCCCCGCAGAGGCAGCGATGAGGAGAGCAGCATGGAGCACCCAGACGGAGGCAAACAGCGAGTAAAAGTGGTGTCATCAAACATGGTGCCAATGTTTGACGACAGGAGTGCGAAGAGCCAAAGACCCGACTTCCATTCAACCACAGCCAGTAAGCGCGCTCGCTCCGCAGAAGTAAACTTTTCCATATAACACTGCAGAGCGTTTCATCCCATTATCTTTGAGAGGAGGGGTTGACGAGCAGGTCAGTGTTCGGGCATGTGACTTTCCAGGCATTTATAGCGTCAGCCATGCATGGCTCCTCAAAATTGACCAGTGTGATGGGTAATATTTTCCTGATCAAATTTTCCGTGCCATGGACGGAGGAAAAAAATGCCGGTAAATTAATACTGGAAATTTTGCGGACGTCCAGTCCGCCTATGCGAATGGGAAGCGTAGCTTGAGTCCCAGCTCGGTCGTCCAAGGTCTTCCAAGATGGATGATAAATTTATGCGATAATTTTATCAATTTTGTCCAAAAGATTGGTGTGCTTTCATAAGTGAGATGCACGTACGTTATAATAAGTTCATTTGGGNGCGTCAGCCATGCATGGCTCCTCAAAATTGACCAGTGTGATGGGTAATATTTTCCTGATCAAATTTTCCGTGCCATGGACGGAGGAAAAAAATGCCGGTAAATTAATACTGGAAATTTTGCGGACGTCCAGTCCGCCTATGCGAATGGGAAGCGTAGCTTGAGTCCCAGCTCGGTCGTCCAAGGTCTTCCAAGATGGATGATAAATTTGTCCGATAATTTTATCAATTTTGTCCAAAAGATTGGTGTGCTTTCATAAGTGAGATGCACGTACGTTATAATAAGTTCATTTGGGGCCAAAACAACAGTAACATTCGGCTTCTGGGGTTTGTATGACAAGTGCGGCCCGCCGTTAGGTTTTTTTGCTACCTAGTGGCCCTTGCCTGCCAAAAGGTTGCCGACCGCTGGTGTACGGGATGCCCCATAAACAATATTTATATGGTCTTACTTCTACGTATGAGTTTCAAGCATTATGCTTCTCTGTAGTCAGTTTGTTTTCAATTTTGCGTTAAATAACAAACTAACTGTGCCCGCAAATTAAGAACGTTATTCAGAGACTGACTGTGGGAAATGGGTCACTTAGCGCTCAGAAATACACGTTAACAAATCTGTCAAAATACATGTAAAACTGTTCATGAATAGGGGCTTTTAAAATGTTAGGAATATCAGTTAGTCATCGTTACATGTATTCCCTACGGATTTTTGTTCGGAACTATTCCCCAAATGGTCCATTAGGGATCTTTGAAATAGTGTAGTGGAATATATAGCACAGAAAGTCTTAAGACGGAATTGTTTCGGCGTATTTTGCTGATCCCATTTAAGTTGTACAAACTAATCCTTAGGCTAAACGCTGTGTAAATTTAAATACGTCTATTGTTACTCAAAAGTATCAACATTGTATTAAGGGACTGTGGGGACTATTGAACAAGTTGGTCGTGTCAAACTTGGGAATGTGGTACAAATGAATCTTTTATGCTTATGATTTCTTAGTACATAATCTTCAGGAAACAAGCAAATATACAGAACATTACAGTACGCTCGTGAGAATATTTTGAGTACTACGAAATACAAACTGGTGTTTTACTGAAAATACTTTACCATTTATTTATTTTCCTCGTGAATATTCTCATTTTCGCATCATAAGCCCGCCTTTATAGCACACTGGTAGAATAGCAGTATTTTGTACTCTGGGTTGAGAAAATATTTCCCGTATCGTGGAGAAAGTTATTTATATGGTTCCAAAATGTGTTCCGAGTCGAGTAAAAGTTTGTGCGCGTGATTTGTTTATTTAAAACCACCCGTAGCGGGAATTGTAATGAGAGCAAATGGTTGACTTGACAAGTAACTGATGTGAAAATTTGAAAGAAAAATTAAATATATGTGGAATCCAATAAATAACTTGAAAAAAAAATGAGAGCCTTTCTAGAGAAAAATACTTTCCATGAACACACGCATTTCCGGGTGGTCTCAGCTGCAGGCAAACCCATTTATTTGCTAGTGTGTTTTCGAAAGGGACTGAAGGTTTATAAAAAGGTAGCCGTGTACAGATGCACGAGTAGCAACATAAAATATTACTCACATAAAACTCGGGTTCTTAGTATAAAGAATTCATTTTATTTTCGCAGTACGTTTTATCCAAACTGTGAATGATGTAATTACCCGGTAACATGCACAAATAATTCTGGATACTATCACTGAGGATACGAGCACTAAAGAAAACCCTCACTCGTTATTGGAGTTCGTTGACAAGGAAAAAGTGGAACAAAAACAATGTCTTAAAATTCCAAAAACATGAATAGGTAATTTAAAAGAGTAAAAGATATGGTGCTGCGTCAAACGTATAGGGAAACCCGACACAAGAGAAAATCAATGAATTGTTAGCGATGTGTCAAAACCCAGCAGGTGCTTGATGTACGTAGTCAAACCAGTTCGTTCCTAAGGAAATAGGTAGTGAGGTGCTTCAAATGTCACGACCAATCTAACAATAAAGTATTTTATAAATTATGACAAGTTCTAGAACTTTTTAGTTATATTCAAGCATAGAATTATACCTACTTTATTATATTTAACGTGGTGTAGACTGTGTTATGTATGATTAATGATATCCGTCTATAAGTACGTCACAATGCACTTGTTTCTCCAAAACATAGTCGTCACTGTTTCGTTTTATGAAACAATGTTAACAGATTAATTAATTAACGCAATATGTTCAACGGGAGCCGAGTTCAGTGAATTTAAGTAATTCATTACAGCTCTTGCTATAAATAAAGTCACAGGTGATTCCGAATGTTAAATTTTTTGTAAACTCAAAATGAAAACGTAGTTTTCGCTGAATTTAATAAAAATATTATACATTTTTCCTTTGTGCTATTTTAATGGATGGTGGTTGATAATATTCTTTAAAAATGTAAATAAAGCTGTAGATCAGCACTACGTACGTAAAAATATATCAAACTTAAACACTGTTTGCCGCTCCATATACTTATTTGAAGCCATAACGAAAACGATAGCCATTAAACTATTATTAAAAAAAAAACAATAAAACCAAGGAGGTCCAATCAAAAAACATACAGAACGCTAATCGCCAACTTACGTGGGGTGGGTCATATTTATCTCCATGACAAGTTCCCTGGGGATGTCGAAGTAGTCCGGGTCTTTTCCATTAGCGGACAACACTAGGGGCAAAATGTCCCACGCGGTCCGCGGGGGTTTCCACCCCAACTTGAGACAAAGCTGGAACAATATTTATTGTATCAACTTGTAGATCGCAAGTGGTACAATCGGGGACACTCAATTAAGGACTGTGTTGAATGAATGTATTGGGTCAGGAATCTCAATTGATGTGTAGCTAAAGTGATATGATTGCATATTTTTAGGATTGCATGCCATTTGCAATTGTTAGTGTGGTGCAAGGACCTTTTGAAGGCGTGTTGTAAAATGGTGTGTTAAATTTCAGGTTTGTATGTTATACTTGTTGCTCTTTAATTAAAATGGCATTGTACCCATTAGTTTACTCTTCCTCACTTTATGAAGAAGATAACTGGATGATGTTCTATTGTTTAGTCATTTGAGTAGCGGTGTTTTTTTGCTAAGACGAATATTACAAATCTAACTGTATTTTGTAATTAATTTTGTTTACATTATTACAACATAACATTTTGCATACAAATAAACAACACAGCAGTGATATCCTAAACAATTGAACTAGTTATGCAACACCGTTTTACTCACGTAATCAGTCATACTAAAATATAGAAGCCTGACTAAATTCCTAGCCAAACAATAGTTGTGTGCACAATGAAGTGTGTAATAATTTTAGTATTGTTTACAGAGCAGGTGCATGGAAACGAGATGTGTCAGCCGTCGAATGATTTATTTATGTCGGATGCAATAACAGAATATTTTTCAATGACCATCAATCGTGTGATACGATCAACTGTAGAAGTTTTATTGTGAATTGAGGGGTACAAAAATATAGGCGTGGTTTGAAGTTATTTTGATAAATGTTAACTTATTTTTTTCGAAACAAAAAGTGAGCTGTATTTATATCTACTAGTTTAAAAATCTAAAAAGTTTTTTTGCTGAAATCTCAAGAACCCGGTTGGTTGCCCGCTTAGCCAGGAAGGCTATAGACACGGTATTTCTCACGGGAGGCAGGTAAAACCGCTGGCGGAATGAAATTCACTAAGATATGTATGGGCAAAAATTTTTTGAAAAATCTTAGGGCAATTCGAATTTCTCAAAATTACCCTAACTACTACGAAAGAATTACGTATGCTTACCTCAGTAAATTCACAGTGCATTGGGTCTCCGAGCACAGTGCCATCAGGCTGTCGGTACCCAGCGTAGCTGATGAGCTGGCTGTTCCATATTCTGTAGTCATGCTGTCCGTCTGTGCGTTGTGGAAACACCGTCATTGCCGACCTAGAGCAAAATATATAAATTATATAAAAAAATATAGATAAATATCTATGACAATATTACGAATTCATTTTTACAAAAAAGAAATGTAAAACAAACAATTTCACCGATTTTTTATTCAGCATCCAGTACAAAAAACTATCGTTCATCAACGATGAATAGGAACAAAAAAATCACATAAATTCCAATAGATATAAAATCTGCGTTTTATATAGAAGAATGCTATAACAGTATTAAGCTCGTCTCACCTAATATTTCCTTTGTTGGTGCTGTATTTGATGTGGTTGCATAGCGCTTCGAACATACCGCTCGTAGTTGTCACTTGCCGGCAGTCGAATACCTGTTGCATCGACATTCATGGGTAAAAGCGGCACAAAGGTAAGTTATGAGACTTCATTAAATTATGTTTGGGGAATATTACTGATACTGTGGTTATTTGTATGCATTTTGAACGTTTCCTAAAACGCCAAAATATAATCATGGGCATTTTTGTTTTTCTTTTTATTCTTATATTTAAGTATCAAAGACGTAATGTCTGATAACTTATTATTCTAAAGTTTCAAGACTGGAAAATATAACTTTTATAATAATCGAATCATTCAACAAAACTAAATGTTTCATCAAATATTTCTATAAAGAAAGCAATCTAAACAAAATTGCTAATTCGCAACAAGATCTGGGCACAATTTTCCTTTAAAAATTCAAATTTATTCCACAAAATCCATTTCTTAATTCGTCAAGCTTTAACGAAATTCGTATAAAATCGAATCAAAATAGATAAATGTTAGCAAAGTGGTAGGCAATCGTGGCATCGCTCACTGTCGCATTACCAGGTCGAGAGGTGCTAACGAGAGCTTAGAATACGCCGCGGGGTCTATTCTGTAATTTGAGAAAATATATTTTATATTTATTCTATAGCTTTGTTAGTATATAGGCCACTGTACTGTGCGTCTTTATTTTTTTGTAATAAGTTATAATACACTACTTTATTATCTCAAACTGATTTTCTTAAATAAATAAATAGAGCATCGAACAGGACTTACTACATAATAAATCTCCACCGTACTAAAATTAGGTTATTTTTATAAGGATCAGAATTAGGAATATTTTATTTAAAGCAACTACTCCAGTTCAATTAAAAATTATCATCATCTATATTTAGAACGTCAACCCGATGAGATTAATTTTCGTTATGACTCAGCATTCCGTCGTATTGATAGATTAATAATAGATTTTGCGGATCACTGAATTCTCTCAAGTTTACAAACTTAACCCATCGGCGGAAAATGCTGATATCATCACATTAAAAATAGCATTTCTTCTACATCTATCTTTCAATTAAATTTCCCAAAATTTTCCTGAAGAAACTTTGTAAAATATATTTCTACGAAGATAGTACTCGTATATCAGAATAGTCCCCCAAGGCAGCGAGTCTATAATCAAATCGTTCGTCCCGATTAACCGAAGCAATCTGTTTAAGCCGTGTAATTACAAAACGTACTTGCTAACATCACAAGGATTTAGCAGTCGGCGCTGGTAATGCCGATTTAAGTCACCCTCGTCCTTCGCTAACCGACAGCGAGTGAATGGAAATGAACGAATGAATTAAAGTCGTTACGGCGCGACGCCTGTTAGCGGTTCTAATTACGAAAATATTGTATCTAAGAAATCTTTTTGAACTGAGTTTTTTGTTTTTGAAACTTTTGTAGATGATACAAAAATAGAGGTGTTTAATAATCGAGATAAAACATAATATTAATAAAAAAACGATTCGACTGAAAATAAAACCAAAGCCCCCGTTTTGTTATCATACTTTGCCACTAATAAGCCAACAAAGCATTGAGTTTAATTTTCTAAAACAAATGAAAATGTAACATTTCTTGTTCTAAGTCAGGCTCGAAACAATAAATTATTATCTACTCCAACTTGAGACAAACAGACAGCTAATTGTACTCATTCCCAGAGTTCTGTAAGCACAATAACTGTCTGAGACTGTAAGCCTATTCATGAATATTACGAATAGAAATGTTCAGTTTGTCGATAAAATTTTATTATAAGTAAATTTCGTTGAGTGGACTTGGAGAATATTATTAAATGAACATTCTCATTCAGAGCTCGAAATTAAAATGGCTTTTTACCAGAATGATTATTTTAGACTAATTAACGTTGAACGAATGAATGAATTAGTAATTTAAAGGAACGATTGGCTCCTGGTAAGAAAACCTGTGGAAACTTGTTGGAACCTTCGCAAAACTAGCTGGTAATTGCCTCCTCGGCATTTTTTTAGTCGCACAGTGCAAAATGGGAGTTTTCTCATTAGAGTCAGCAAATGCATTTAGTTCCCGTTTTTATTGCAGTTTAGTGAATACGTTTCTAGACAAGAGCCAGTATAATTGATGCTAGTCTTCAGTTTTGCTTCAGGTTTTACTGTTTTTGTTAAAGTGTGTGAACAGAAAGACAGTTTGAAGAACAATGCTCGTATTTATATTAACGGTACGGTACACCACATACGAGAGTACACCGACTGTAGAATTATTTTCTTTCGATACCGTGGTATGTTTGGTTTTTATGTAACCAGTACTTGTATTAAGTTGTTAATTTATTCATGAATTAATCACAAATTAACTCTCAAAACCCTGAAAAATGTTTAATTAACTTAAAGTGCACGTATATAACTTCAACGAAGTTTTTTTTTTTCAGAATGACTCTTAACAAGTTGACGTAGTTTTGTCAACAGATGGCAGTTGTTACTATAGTCAGTCAGAAACTCAGTGTAAAAACACGTTACTTCAGTAATAAGTACTTTTACATTTTCATTATGTAGTTAGCGAAAGAAATTCAGTCATGTAGAAACAGCCAGTCACCGAGTGTCCATTACAGTTTTTTCACTCGTTAGAAATAACGAACTAAATTGTTCTTAGAACACTTAATGAGAATATTAAATTGCAACTTGAGAAAACTTAAGAAACTGTGGAAAGGAAAGCAAAATGGAAGCGTTCTCAATTATTGTGTTAAGTTCTGCTGTCATACTTAACTTTTAAATGGAAGTTTTGTCGTAGTAAACCATTTGTGGTTTACAGGTTTACTATAAGCAAAAGATACTCATGACTCTTGCCATTACAAAAATGAGTGTTCCATAATGATTATTAATGATGCTAATGAGTAAGATTTTTATAAATTAGCAGATTTTTCATAACTATTGTAAAGGTGAAAGACCGATTTTGGAAAGACTTACTTTAAACCAATGACTGATATAATGATGATGAGGATATGACGATATTACTGTAGGCGGTTTTAAATTACATTTATATTTTTCAATTAAATAACGTCTATGTCTGAGCATCATACCTGTAACTTAGACCACTGTATCCTCCCGATGCATCGACTGGCATTCCTCCAAGCCAGTTTGGCGCCGAACACCAGCTCAGTAGTCGTCAGCTGGTAGGTGCCAGTCTTCGCTACCTCCTCTTGAACCGCCTTCCAGCGAGCCTCGTGAGCTGGGGTGTTGGCTCTGGTACAAGAAAAACCATTGAATGGTGATATAAGTTATATAAGCCTATTGTATTCTGCGTGATACTCAATTGCTTATGCAATGTACCGGAGAAGATAGTAAAACAATCGCTGCAAGTAGGACGGAAAAACTTAATTCTTCAGTAATTCCAATATTAAGTCATTCAATAGTCGTTGTAGAGCCAAGTGCTGTAATATTGGCAGTAACTACTGATATTTCTGTCAATGTCATAAATATCAACTGCCTCGTTGGTCTAGTTGCGGCATAGCTGGCTGCTGAGCACGAGGTCTCGGGTTCGATACCCAGGGCGGGCCGAAATAGCTTTGTGGGTTTTAGAAACTTTCACAAAGCAGCTCGGAGTTGGAAGTTGGTGATTGATACACCCGTGCATCGGAGAGCACGTTAATGTCGGCCCTGCGCCTGATCTCTCACCGGTCGTATCGGATTGCCGTCCCATCGGGTTATGAGAGTGAGGGAATAGGGAGTGCACCTGTGTCTGCGCAAATGCTTGTGCACTATAATATGTCCTGCGCAGCTGGCTGATCTCCTTATATGAGAACAGCCGCCGTGGCCGATAATCGGCTAGGAGGCCATCAAATATCAATGAGCAACTTGAACACAGTCTTATCAGGTTACCATTCGATTTTATTTGAAAATTCGCGATTTCACGAAAGGGAAGATTAGGTATTCCTTTCGAAGATATTATCTTTAAGCGAGAAACCTAGATAGGAAATTCTAAGTATCTATTGCCCTGCCGCAAGGGGTTTTTATGTTATCATATCACTAAGTCAACTAAGAGGATTTATATTGACACACACTTACATGTAACTCGCGATGAACAAATTCGTGACAAAAATGTGAGTTATCCTTTTACACATCGCTTTGTCGTAGTGAAAGACTTGTTCACACCCGGAATACTTTTATAATGAATAGCAATTTACGTTTCTTAGAACTTTTACAACGAATAGTTATTATATAAGTCCATTACGTAATTTAGATGATTCATGATGATAAAACAGACTTTCCTTCATTCACCTATATTAAAATAGATCAATAATATCGATAACCCATACTTCTGGCGTGATTATTATTCCTACAAAATAGCAAGCAAGGTACAGCCAATTATGATGATGATGGCCTCCTAGCCGATTATCGGCCACGGCGGCTGTTCTCATATAAGGAGATCAGCCAGCTGCGCAGGACATATTATAGTGCACAAGCATTTGCGCAGACACAGGTGCACTCCCTATTCCCTCACTCTCATAACCCGATGGGACGGCAATCCGACACGACCGGAGAGAGATCAGGCGCAGGACCGACATTAACGTGCTCTCCGATGCACGGGTGTATCAATCACCAACTTCCAACTCCGGGCTGCTTTGTGAAAGTTTCTAAAACCCACAAAGCGATTTCGGCCCGTCCCGGGAATCGAACCCGAGACCTCGTGATCAGCAGTCGGCTATGCGACAACTAGACCAACGAGGCAGTTAAAATGTACAGACGACAGCACACCAAGTTACCACAATCTGTCAAATTTCTTCAGTAGATTTTCAACCTTATCACAATAGCGGAAGATTAATGTTCGGTTAGTAAAATTTTACAGATTCGGGTAGATTGACCTGCTGTCGTCTCTAGTTAGGACCAAACTTGGCCCTAAAACAATTCTCATAGTTGAATAGTTACCAAAGAAATAACCGTATAACCCAAACAGGTAATGTAATCTTGACTTTCTGTACCTACCCTAGCTTTATGGGGCGAATAAAGCCTTAACTAATGCAGAAATCCCTTGAAGCAATTTATTGCAAATGGTGGCCCAAGTTTACCAAATAACTTGTACAATATAAACCAACCAAATATATTATAAAGTCTGTTACAAAGAAAATTAAACCAGTCAGTCTTTTGTACTCCGCGAAAATTTGGTTTCTCTCAAGCAAAATGCAACTTAAGAATGCATTAATTAATTTTGCGCAAACGCCACGTTCTTGAGATGGTAAGAGTTTTATTCGGACAAAAGGATGAGAAATTTCTTAGACCAGTTTCTTTTCAGTTTTGTTTCAACAGTTGAGAAATGGTATTTCCTTCAAGTGAAATCTTATAAAAAGAAATAAATGCCTGAGATGTCAAAACAAGTTTATATGAATGGCTTCTTACTCTCAGCGTACTATTAGCATAATATTCATGTGGAACAAAAGTTATTTTTTATGATTATACCGTCTTATATTTTTGTTCAGATGGAAAATCTCCATATAAAACGGATATCTAGGTATTACCTGCCTACGACAAGATTTTCTTTAAACATTTCGCTTGGGATTACGATCTAGTTTCTTTATACAATCAACGTTTGGATGTGTGAATTTTTATAACTCTATAAACACTACTGAACTTATTGTGATGAAAACTATTCAGTTCCTGCTTTTTATCAGTTTATGTTCTAGTAATTTCTACGGAACGCGAGCGAAGCCATGGGGAACAAATATGCAGTAATAAAATACATGTATTTTATGCCTTACCTGCGTATAGAGGCAAAGTACTGGCCAAGAAAATCCTTGGCATCGTTGAGAACTTCCTCGGGTTCTCTTGGCACGTCCCCGCGGCCAGGGATGGCCATCAAACTGCCAAGGCACGCCTTCTCGTTGCATAGCGTCGGCTGTTGACAATTAAAAATAAAGATAAATAAATATTAATCTTTACATCGTAAAGCTAATTAAAAAAAAATATGTATGTATTAATGTTATTAATAAAATATCGTTATTGGTATATTCACGTTACTCATTATTTGTTAACATTGTCTAAAAATGGGTAATTGTTTATGATATTTTTTACCAAAATCCACGTTCGCCAGGACACACATCTTCTTGCGATATTAAGAAATTATATTTATGACTATGACTTTCTTGGGAAATAACCACAGAAATGTTAATAACTTCTTTAAAATATCTATGGAAATAACACTAACTTATTATAAACGGGAGCATAATATTATATTTTCCTCCGTTTACATTATTTCAACAACCACAGATTTATATTATGATGAATAAAAGATACCAGTGCGTTGGCGCCAAAACAAATGACATTCTTAATTTAAACATGGAAGTGTTTATAAAACAAATAAAATTCTTTGCATATTCATATTCAGCCAGCAATATAATCATGATAAATACTTTTTGGTGATTTCATGTCAATGAACCAAAAATGTTTTTTTTTAATTTATTTTTTATTATTCCAATACAAATTATGAATAAATAAGCATTGATAAGCATAACATTAAGTATTATTCGCTCTGTTTATCGATCAACTTTAAATGGCATATCATATCAAAAGCTGACATTTTACTTTTTCTCCTACAGTTACTGTGTAACATTTAAGTAGTAGAAAAGTTAAAAGCCTACATTTATTTTAAAACTGAACCAGCAGCATCAGTTCAGTTATTATTTTAAAACAACGAAGTCACAGAGCGTAAGAAAATCAGATTTCAATCTGAAAGCAAAATAAGTAGTGCATTAGTATTCCACTGTAAGTACAAGATTGTGTTGTATCTGACTGGATAGGTTCGAATCTTATTAGTAAAGGAAATAGATTCGCCATTTTCTTGAAAGAAAATTGCAATGGAAACAAAAAGGCTAGTAGAGTATTCAAACAACTGGAACCGCCACAAAGCGCAAATCTCGATATGAAAAAGTTTGTCCATTTAAGAGTTACGTTGCCTAACAAAATATTTAGTTCTCTCATGCATTCACAATCACATCGTGACGCACGCACACGACATAATTGTTAAACACATAGACAAACCTTACACACGTATGTTATATGCGTATGACCGGCCGCGACGTACAGACAACAGCAAGGCAACGTATACGAATCTGTCAAATTTTACCACTCAAACATTAACCTACCTCCATTGAGATAAGGTTGAAAATCGATTGCAGAAATTTGACAGATGGTGGTAACTTGATATACTGTCGTCTAGGCAGTTATAGGACGGCACGACAATGGCGTCTCTTGTTGATTAAATGTTCTAAAACAAAGCTACGACAACTGTTCATTCCCCGTTGTTCCTATTAAAATGTGGATTGTTTAGTAATAAGATATTGTCCGGTTATGGCTGCTGCGATGTTTTATTGTAGCTGGTATTAAAGTTTTGCTGTCGCTACAGAATTATGTGACTAGACAGAAAATGTACGTAAATCTCTTCCGTTTATAATTTTATGATTGCTTTGATTTATTTATGTTTTAATGCTTGTATGTACCGTTCATCATATGTCAAGTTTTTCTCCCACTATGTTAGAAGTTGAATTCATGTCTATCTGGGTACGGCTACGTTAAATCAAATATTTTGCTTTAACGTGCTTAATTATGTGACGACTTTAAACAGTAATCAAAAAGTTTGATTACATATGCTAACTATTTTACCCAACTATAAAATAAACGAGTTCTATATAGGGCATAAACAAATCAGTATAAAGTATAAGTTTAAAAGGAAAATTAAACTGCGTAAAAAAATAACCCATTAACGATCACGTCACAAGACGTCATCCTCACACCAAGTCCCCAAGAAACCTAATAAAAATGTGTGTCAACAAAATGCCCCATAAACGGCCCATAAAATCCATACCTATTCTTTACCTAAAACATGTTTTTCACATAAAAATAAACTTTAATAACATCGGCCTCAATTACGTAAAGAGCAGGGATCACAAATCGTTCCGGCTACGTAGGTAAATAATTTTTCTTCGTGTGTCGAATATTGAGTGGGTAGGCTTGTTACACACGAGCCACTCGTAGCGACGAGTTGTTGTCTACATTATTCATGTTGCGCTACTGCTCTATCACTGCTCTATCTCAACAAAAAAGTTCGTAGCTGTTAGACAAAGTCTTAGTACAGAGGGGTTAGGTTTCAATGATTTCTAAAAATGACTTCTGTAAGATGAAAAAAAAGAAACATATATCTTTTTCGTCATATTATACGTTTTATTGCCAACGTCAAACTTAAAAGTAGCAACACCTTTCTTATCAAGCGTACAACACATGCACTAACTAAAATAGTTCAACTTTCAACATAAGTCAAGCAGTCACGGGGCTTCGTTACTTAGTAGCCAAGTATGTACTCGCGCTGCGACTTACAGAAGTGGCTCGTTTGTAGAAATCCTTAGACTATTTGTCGGATGCCGCAACTGCGTGGTTGATAACTTCATTACGGGTAGAACGGTTGCGTCCCGAAGCGATACGAAGAGCTTATTTATTCCTGAACCCTTTTGAATTTTGTTTAGAATTTGTAAAACACATTGATGTATCTATTTTGCTCTCAGTTTTTCTTGAGTTAACATATTTAAAGCGCCAATAGCTGCAAAATCTATACTAATGTAATAAAGAGGAAATTTATTTATGTATGTTTCTTTGTACCCTAAAGGCTCCAAAATATACTAGATTAATTTGAAATTCTTTTGGAAGCTGCCTATCCGCGAGTAACATGGGCTATATTCTGTCCAGGTCGTCCCCCAAAACGCAGGTAAAACCACGGGGAATAGCTAATTGAAGATGTTTTGGACTGAGGGTTGTTCGAAAGAGTTACCGCGGCCCTGGCACACAAAGGGCTCCCGAAGGAACACGGTGGGTTTTAGTCAGTAAAAGTCTGATACTCCCTTCCGCTGTCACCCACAGCGGGAGGGGTCATACTGATGANGTTAAAAGCCTACATTTATTTTAAAACTGAACCAGCAGCATCAGTTCAGTTATTATTTTAAAACAACGAAGTCACAGAGCGTAAGAAAATCAGATTTCAATCTGAAAGCAAAATAAGTAGTGCATTAGTATTCCACTGTAAGTACAAGATTGTGTTGTATCTGACTGGATAGGTTCGAATCTTATTAGTAAAGGAAATAGATTCGCCATTTTCTTGAAAGAAAATTGCAATGGAAACAAAAAGGCTAGTAGAGTATTCAAACAACTGGAACCGCCACAAAGCGCAAATCTCGATATGAAAAAGTTTGTCCATTTAAGAGTTACGTTGCCTAACAAAATATTTAGTTCTCTCATGCATTCACAATCACATCGTGACGCACGCACACGACATAATTGTTAAACACATAGACAAACCTTACACACGTATGTTATATGCGTATGACCGGCCGCGACGTACAGACAACAGCAAGGCAACGTATACGAATCTGTCAAATTTTACCACTCAAACATTAACCTACCTCCATTGAGATAAGGTTGAAAATCGATTGCAGAAATTTGACAGATGGTGGTAACTTGATATACTGTCGTCTAGGCAGTTATAGGACGGCACGACAATGGCGTCTCTTGTTGATTAAATGTTCTAAAACAAAGCTACGACAACTGTTCATTCCCCGTTGTTCCTATTAAAATGTGGATTGTTTAGTAATAAGATATTGTCCGGTTATGGCTGCTGCGATGTTTTATTGTAGCTGGTATTAAAGTTTTGCTGTCGCTACAGAATTATGTGACTAGACAGAAAATGTACGTAAATCTCTTCCGTTTATAATTTTATGATTGCTTTGATTTATTTATGTTTTAATGCTTGTATGTACCGTTCATCATATGTCAAGTTTTTCTCCCACTATGTTAGAAGTTGAATTCATGTCTATCTGGGTACGGCTACGTTAAATCAAATATTTTGCTTTAACGTGCTTAATTATGTGACGACTTTAAACAGTAATCAAAAAGTTTGATTACATATGCTAACTATTTTACCCAACTATAAAATAAACGAGTTCTATATAGGGCATAAACAAATCAGTATAAAGTATAAGTTTAAAAGGAAAATTAAACTGCGTAAAAAAATAACCCATTAACGATCACGTCACAAGACGTCATCCTCACACCAAGTCCCCAAGAAACCTAATAAAAATGTGTGTCAACAAAATGCCCCATAAACGGCCCATAAAATCCATACCTATTCTTTACCTAAAACATGTTTTTCACATAAAAATAAACTTTAATAACATCGGCCTCAATTACGTAAAGAGCAGGGATCACAAATCGTTCCGGCTACGTAGGTAAATAATTTTTCTTCGTGTGTCGAATATTGAGTGGGTAGGCTTGTTACACACGAGCCACTCGTAGCGACGAGTTGTTGTCTACATTATTCATGTTGCGCTACTGCTCTATCACTGCTCTATCTCAACAAAAAAGTTCGTAGCTGTTAGACAAAGTCTTAGTACAGAGGGGTTAGGTTTCAATGATTTCTAAAAATGACTTCTGTAAGATGAAAAAAAAGAAACATATATCTTTTTCGTCATATTATACGTTTTATTGCCAACGTCAAACTTAAAAGTAGCAACACCTTTCTTATCAAGCGTACAACACATGCACTAACTAAAATAGTTCAACTTTCAACATAAGTCAAGCAGTCACGGGGCTTCGTTACTTAGTAGCCAAGTATGTACTCGCGCTGCGACTTACAGAAGTGGCTCGTTTGTAGAAATCCTTAGACTATTTGTCGGATGCCGCAACTGCGTGGTTGATAACTTCATTACGGGTAGAACGGTTGCGTCCCGAAGCGATACGAAGAGCTTATTTATTCCTGAACCCTTTTGAATTTTGTTTAGAATTTGTAAAACACATTGATGTATCTATTTTGCTCTCAGTTTTTCTTGAGTTAACATATTTAAAGCGCCAATAGCTGCAAAATCTATACTAATGTAATAAAGAGGAAATTTATTTATGTATGTTTCTTTGTACCCTAAAGGCTCCAAAATATACTAGATTAATTTGAAATTCTTTTGGAAGCTGCCTATCCGCGAGTAACATGGGCTATATTCTGTCCAGGTCGTCCCCCAAAACGCAGGTAAAACCACGGGGAATAGCTAATTGAAGATGTTTTGGACTGAGGGTTGTTCGAAAGAGTTACCGCGGCCCTGGCACACAAAGGGCTCCCGAAGGAACACGGTGGGTTTTAGTCAGTAAAAGTCTGATACTCCCTTCCGCTGTCACCCACAGCGGGAGGGGTCATACTGATGATTTCCCATCGATATAAAAGAAAAATAAAATAAAAAAAAAGATGTTTTGGAACTATGCTATAACTATGAAAGCTATAGCAAGGATGATATTTACATGATTTCATCTCAACATGCTAACAATAGAGATAGCATTAACAATGATAATCAAAATGCTTAAAAAATATATTGATACCTATATCCATAAAAATATCCGTCTACAACTCTCTTCTACTCGACTTTAACACCTTCCTTTATTTTATGAAGTTCCTAACTGAATCTCGAATCTTTACCACCCATATTTTATGTGAAACAGCAATATTTTCACGCTGTGTAACCATAAAAAGAAAATGCTCATAAACTATGATGGTGATTTTATGGCCTTTCAATCATTTCGCGATACAAATTCCTATGGTGTTTATCACTAAAATAAAATGGTTGGATTGATCAATTTTGATGATATTTGAGGTGATAAAATAAGAGATGTGTCATGCGGAGCAGCGTTTGTACGGTCATTAGTTATGAAAGGAATAATTAAGCACGATAAGAATGTAAAGGTACTCAGAACTAAGAAGTATCCTCAATCTTGCAAAGCTAATTTCTACGGTTTTTTTTTCAATACAAGAAGAAAAACACAGAAAGCAATAATTAGTTATTATATATTATTTATCTTAGTATTGTAGATAAAGATATATTGCAAAAACTACATTAAATAAGAGAAGATATAGTATTTATCCTTAAAACTGTATTGTAAAATACTAGAAAATACCGTAACGTCATAGCTTTAAAGCATTTTATTCTTTCGAAGACGCTAACACAGTATCCTAGTTAAAGTCAGTTTGCAAACAAGATTGCACCAATTTCGCCAACCCGTTGAATACTAAGATGTTGACGCTCGTCACTAACAAAGATCAGCTTATCGGAGTAGTCGCTTGTTCTATCACTAAGATTAGACTTCCTATAAAGCTGTATACATACATAACTAGCTTCTGCCAGCGGTTTCACCCGCGTCCCGTGGGAAGAGGCCTGTGCCCTGCTATAGGACAATAAGAAGACTGATGAAACTTAGTAACCCATATTTTTTACTAAGGAATAAATAGGAAATTGGTAGTCTCTGAACAAGATTATAAACATGCAGTATCATAATAATTACATGCACAAACGTCAGTGCAAATATATCTGCAATCTCAACAAAGATGAGACAGGTGAACGCACTTTGATAACGTGAGCCTAATTATATCACGATTATTTAATAATAGATCATGCATATTTGCAGTTTATACAACGGCACATAGTAACTGCATTATTATTTTAAGCTAATGCTAAGATTGTGATATTATTTAGTTTAATAATGCCCTATTAAGTAAAGAGGTGAGCTCAATTTAATCACATTTGTGTGACGCTGTGTCTACTATGTCATATGGTAGACCAGCATATTTTTTTTTTTCAGTTAATTCCCAAATATTTTGAAAGTGTTTTAATAAATTTAAGTGTTTTAATAGCAATAATACTAATCCTGTTGTTCAAAAAGTTTTAAACAGCAATAATGAAAATTAAGAACGTTGAGACCAACTTACCAAAGATATTATTATATAGCAAATTTCAAGAAAAAAAGAAATGCTATATGTAAACATATACACGTAAATGCTATATGTAGGTAACTTCTGTGAAATATTTTTGTAGGATATAGGGCAATAATTCGAGCAGTAGGTAGACTTCTGCTGAAAACCTCTAATTTTATATTGCGTGTTATTTAAATTATTATTCTCATTATGCTTTCAGCCGCTCTCAGCTCACGTGACTTAGCATAATATAAAAATGATACAAAATTTTATTTTGTATGTACAATCTGAAAATCATCACAAGATTTTAATAGCATCAGCATAGTTTATATGATCTGTAAAAGAGTAAAAGCATACTTATTGGTTACTATACAATGAGTTTATTACACTTCCATTGTTTTTTTCGTATTAGTTTCCATCGATTTTCATTTCCATCCATTAGAATCATCATCATCATCTCCCTATACTAATCTCTAAATCCTATGGTAATATTCCTTTATCGCTACATCGCTAGGAATCGATTTAAAACTATTCGAGAACAAATCGATTATCAAAAATGCACATCTAGAGTGCACATACTTTAAAAGCATTCTATTTTCAAACTACATACATTACGCGTTATCTTCGGCTCACACCCTATATGCGAAATAAAGTTGGGGCACAGTAACTTTGGAACGTCGGCGTCGGCGTGCCTCGCGGCTACACTACCACGGGCCAAGTTTCAACGCTCCAAGATACAAGAAATAAATATTGTATCATTTTTGCGAATGGAATGAGTTGGTTAAAACTTGCGTTTCCCGAGTAGGTTTTTGAGTGTTAAATATGCATCGGTGCTAAGCTTTTTGCCTTTTAAATATGAACGCGGCATTGTTATGAGTTTCCGACGAAATAAAGTTTTAATACAACTGGGATATAGCGAAACTTTGTTCGTGTTTCGTGTTTGTTTTGCCTCTAGTGCTACTTAATAGAAACATGTATAATGAAAAAGACTACTTTTTAATTAAATTCAGGATAAAACGTTCATATTCTAAAGATCTTTTTCCATGAAAACGTCTTAATTACAAAATATTAGCGGCAAAATGGTAATAGGCATCCGTTTCGTCTCATCTTTCAAGTCAAATGAAACCATTTTCTTATAACCGCTCGAATCTGTCTTCCATAAATTATTCAATACGGCGTATAAGAAAATTTATGGTAGGTAAATTTATACTTTATTAGGACTACATAGAAGTTGAAGGATTTATTAATAAAAGTATACCTTCTCGAAGAATTAGCTTGTGATCGTTTGTGGGACAGACAGGGCTTAATATATCCGTGAATTCTGTGACCCATTCTTGTATGTAGATATGAAATAATAAACGAGTACATAACATTGTATAAACATAAATCATCACTTTTTATTATTTTTCTAAACACCGCAGCACTTTTTACCGAACCAAACATTTCAAAGTACATAAACGGCAAACGTAAAATCAAAGCTGTCTACAGCTAAAACAAACAAAACTAATCCACCGTGAAAATCCGCTGCTGTATCCTATTTTGTTTTGATCTTTGATTTTCAATAGCGCGTTAGTGTGTGTTAAACGTTTTTCATTTACCCACACAGTGTCAAGCTACGTAAAGTGTTCACAAAGACTGGTGTGTGTGTTTTTCGTCGACAGCAAGTCAGTGTACACAAATGTCAAATTTCTGCGATCGATTCTCAACCTTATCACAATAGTGGAAGGTTAATGTTCGATTGGTAAAATTTGTCAGATTTGACAGATATTGGGTACTTGGGTTGTGACTTGCTGTCGACTGTACACAGTCTTTGTGAGTTAACACATTAGTTTATGTGCGGCACACACTAAATCGTCGGGCAGTAAAATCAGAAACCTCGTCACGCTGTATGATATAAGTGTTGGTACATATTAGACAGGTAATTTACAGATAGGTAATTATTGTAATGGAAGTGTAAAAAGCACAGGAACATAACTTTAGATACACTATATTTGAAAGGATATAGTTTTAGGTACAAATAAAAATTGTATCTTTATTTTACTTGTAGTATAATTTCAAATGAAATTAAATAATCGAATTGAATATAATTTAGAATTTAATAAAAGGTAAGTAGAACGATTTTTTCATTGAAAAAAAACAGGCTGTAGAAAATAATATGAATAATATTTAGACTTTACTATCCTGCACGGCGTTATCTAAGTTTAGTTTGAAACTATTGACTTTGTCGGCGCGTGCTTAGATCTTCGGTAAATATCGCAAGCACCTAATCTATGTAGACATGTAATATTAACTAATAAAACATTTACAATATTAAATGTTTTGATGATTATTTTGAATAATAAAAGTTACCAAGAAGGCCCTTTGCCATGGCTAAGAATACCCGACTACCAAGAAGGGTTACCTTTATTTTGGCAAATTATTTTTTAGTTATACACTACAGAGGCACTTTTGCTTGGGTAACTATGTTAAAAGTCATTTTTGGGATTCAAAGTAAACAATGGATTTTACAAAACACAAAAGTTTTATAAAACCGAAATAGAAAATTCAAGCTTAGTTTTGGTAGACCATGAAAATCCTATTACCATATTCCACTTCAGTAAGTTTTATTTGGGTGAAAATATAAAATTAATTGAAAACAACCCCAAATCAAATAACTCAAAAATTAAAATAAACTTACCGCTCTAGGACATGTTGTGTCATACAGCCTATCATACAAGTACTCCCGACTTTCTAGATTCTTCAGCACCTTGGGTCTGATGACCCTTCGGACAGGCTTAGTCTTCACGCACGGCAACTCTACAGGACACGACTTTAGAGGCCCGACCTCGTTCACCACACTTCCATTCCCATTTACAATCGTCAATGTCTCATTAAGTATAACCTCAGAATTTTGCGCGACACCGGGTGCCATTGTTTTTATTCTTCAAATGGTTTTAATGAATGAGGCGCACGCGCAACGCGACGACACTAATCGATGGTAGGTGCCGGTGTAGTATTTATAACTGTTTTATCTTATGCGTCTGTCACAGTATAGTTTTGACTATTTGCTTGTGCCGTGATCTGGCTTAGGCGTTGACGTTTCTTGAGAACTTATCTGGCTTACCGGAATGGTGTCTTGTAGGTTCGTTTCAAAGGAGATAATTCTATGAAAACTAAAAAAAATGGATAACAAATTACCTTAAGCAAATCAAAACCCGTCTGCGTTTTAATTTAAAAATCTTTTAAAGTTGATTGATAGTTTATTAGATAAAGGTGAAGTTAGGAGTATGTTAAAATTTTAGAACGATCTCAATTTTTGCGTGTCATTAGATTTGGCGAAAACTATCATCTACCTCGCCTTTTCCTCTGTTTGGGGGTCTACTTCCAGTCTAACTGAATGCAGCTGAGAACCAGTCTTTTACATGTAGCGACTGCTTGTCTGACTTCCACAACCCAGTTACCCGAGCAACCCGATACCCATTGGTAAGACTGGTTGTCCGACTTTCTGGCTTNTTGTATAAACATAAATCATCACTTTTTATTATTTTTCTAAACACCGCAGCACTTTTTACCGAACCAAACATTTCAAAGTACATAAACGGCAAACGTAAAATCAAAGCTGTCTACAGCTAAAACAAACAAAACTAATCCACCGTGAAAATCCGCTGCTGTATCCTATTTTGTTTTGATCTTTGATTTTCAATAGCGCGTTAGTGTGTGTTAAACGTTTTTCATTTACCCACACAGTGTCAAGCTACGTAAAGTGTTCACAAAGACTGGTGTGTGTGTTTTTCGTCGACAGCAAGTCAGTGTACACAAATGTCAAATTTCTGCGATCGATTCTCAACCTTATCACAATAGTGGAAGGTTAATGTTCGATTGGTAAAATTTGTCAGATTTGACAGATATTGGGTACTTGGGTTGTGACTTGCTGTCGACTGTACACAGTCTTTGTGAGTTAACACATTAGTTTATGTGCGGCACACACTAAATCGTCGGGCAGTAAAATCAGAAACCTCGTCACGCTGTATGATATAAGTGTTGGTACATATTAGACAGGTAATTTACAGATAGGTAATTATTGTAATGGAAGTGTAAAAAGCACAGGAACATAACTTTAGATACACTATATTTGAAAGGATATAGTTTTAGGTACAAATAAAAATTGTATCTTTATTTTACTTGTAGTATAATTTCAAATGAAATTAAATAATCGAATTGAATATAATTTAGAATTTAATAAAAGGTAAGTAGAACGATTTTTTCATTGAAAAAAAACAGGCTGTAGAAAATAATATGAATAATATTTAGACTTTACTATCCTGCACGGCGTTATCTAAGTTTAGTTTGAAACTATTGACTTTGTCGGCGCGTGCTTAGATCTTCGGTAAATATCGCAAGCACCTAATCTATGTAGACATGTAATATTAACTAATAAAACATTTACAATATTAAATGTTTTGATGATTATTTTGAATAATAAAAGTTACCAAGAAGGCCCTTTGCCATGGCTAAGAATACCCGACTACCAAGAAGGGTTACCTTTATTTTGGCAAATTATTTTTTAGTTATACACTACAGAGGCACTTTTGCTTGGGTAACTATGTTAAAAGTCATTTTTGGGATTCAAAGTAAACAATGGATTTTACAAAACACAAAAGTTTTATAAAACCGAAATAGAAAATTCAAGCTTAGTTTTGGTAGACCATGAAAATCCTATTACCATATTCCACTTCAGTAAGTTTTATTTGGGTGAAAATATAAAATTAATTGAAAACAACCCCAAATCAAATAACTCAAAAATTAAAATAAACTTACCGCTCTAGGACATGTTGTGTCATACAGCCTATCATACAAGTACTCCCGACTTTCTAGATTCTTCAGCACCTTGGGTCTGATGACCCTTCGGACAGGCTTAGTCTTCACGCACGGCAACTCTACAGGACACGACTTTAGAGGCCCGACCTCGTTCACCACACTTCCATTCCCATTTACAATCGTCAATGTCTCATTAAGTATAACCTCAGAATTTTGCGCGACACCGGGTGCCATTGTTTTTATTCTTCAAATGGTTTTAATGAATGAGGCGCACGCGCAACGCGACGACACTAATCGATGGTAGGTGCCGGTGTAGTATTTATAACTGTTTTATCTTATGCGTCTGTCACAGTATAGTTTTGACTATTTGCTTGTGCCGTGATCTGGCTTAGGCGTTGACGTTTCTTGAGAACTTATCTGGCTTACCGGAATGGTGTCTTGTAGGTTCGTTTCAAAGGAGATAATTCTATGAAAACTAAAAAAAATGGATAACAAATTACCTTAAGCAAATCAAAACCCGTCTGCGTTTTAATTTAAAAATCTTTTAAAGTTGATTGATAGTTTATTAGATAAAGGTGAAGTTAGGAGTATGTTAAAATTTTAGAACGATCTCAATTTTTGCGTGTCATTAGATTTGGCGAAAACTATCATCTACCTCGCCTTTTCCTCTGTTTGGGGGTCTACTTCCAGTCTAACTGAATGCAGCTGAGAACCAGTCTTTTACATGTAGCGACTGCTTGTCTGACTTCCACAACCCAGTTACCCGAGCAACCCGATACCCATTGGTAAGACTGGTTGTCCGACTTTCTGGCTTCTCACTACCTGTAACGCCTGCCAAAGATGTTCAAATGACAGCCGGACCTACGAGTTTGCCTTCGAAACACGGAAGAAATCGTTATGACAAGATGATCACCTATCCATGCACTAACCGCGCCAAGCATTGCTTTACTTTGCGATCGACCGATCCGCTTTAACTTAGCCACGAGCTCTTTTGGCGAAAATTATATGTAGGTTGTAAGAAAATATACCGATGTATAATTAGCTCTGAAAATGTCATTATGGTCATTTTTAAGTTAATGCCCATATTAGGGTATATTGTCCCAAATGAGACGCTAAAATTAAAAACCCTTTGAACACAACTTAATACTTCGATAAATATTTATGTGAATCATATGTACGGCTGTAGTATTCATCACGCGGTTTTAATGATAATATTTACTTATGTGCTACCTCTTATGTTTGTATACATTTAAGTAATCTAACCTAAATGTATGGACGTTGAACTGTTTGATTTGTGCAGTGAAATTATTTCAGTGGTGTGCTGACCACTGTTTGCGTGCATGAAAATTGAAAAAAACCGGCTAAGTGCGAGTCAGACTCGCGCACAAAGGGGTCCGTACTCAACTGTCTAGCTATTACGGTTTTTGATATGCAGCCTAATGACAGATAGACGGCCATGATTTAGTAATATGGTTCTACTTTACCCTTTGGGTATGGAACCTAAAAATAACTGTACATTGGATGGTATGAGACATTCATGAATGTGAGCCATCAATTATCAGCAATTACTCATACTTAAGCATTTTCTGTCTCTACCTGTTCTGTCAAAATTTCTTAAATTATAGGTATTTTCACCTTTGATTTATGGAAGGATCACTGCTTCCTGAAGGCTTTTCTGATATTTATACCTCTACTAATGATTTAAAGCTGAAGAGCTTGTTATTTGGTTTGAACGGCTTGAGATGCCCATGTATCGGGGAAGGCTAAACGCTACTTTTTGTCAGAGGGCGCAAAGTTGCTGGTGAATGCGAATAAAGAATAACGAGGCATCAAAAGAACTTACTGTCTTTATTTCCAGCTCGTATCAGACTGAAAAAAACAATCTATTAAAAATATTCAGGGGTTAATGACTAAAGGTATCTGAGATAGCAATTCATACAATTAAAAAATAATAAATACACAAATACAATTTTAAAAAGTGATTGAAAGAAGAAAAACTTGTAAATAAAAAACAAAAAAGTTGTTAATCCGATATAGGTACCTACATAGATGTATATGAAAAGGTTACACGGACGATTCTGGCCAAGCAACTTTAAATTTTAAGTATTAAATTATATTCTTAAAACGTTACAGGATAATTTTTAGTTATTTGCTATAGGTAGATGCAAATTCTACAAAAATAAAAAGGAAACCAAGACTCTCTAAATCCATTTTCATGTAGGTACCACATCTAAACATTTAGTTCAGCTTTATTAGTTACTAGCTTCCGCCAGCGGTTTCACCCGCTTTCCCGTGGGAACTACTGCGCGCACCCGGATAAAAAGTAGCCTATAACCTTCCTCGATAAATGGGCTATCTAACGCTGAAAGAATTTTTCAAATCAGACCAGTAGTTCCTGAGATTAGCGCGTTTAAACAAACAAACAAACTCTACAGCTTTATAATATTAGTATAGATTAAGCATATTTTTTCTATGAAGTATAATAATATATTTTTGAAATAATAAGAATTGAAAAATCCTTTATTTAAAAAAAAGAGAAAAATGGGTTTTGGAAATTTGAGACTTTTTTCTGTTATTTTTCGTCATTTATTTACGCCAAACATTCACATCATACAGAAAAAACATAAAAAAATCAGTAGGTAGGTAGTTAACAAACAAAAGAAAAAATTTAAAGCTTCCTCCAAATATGGAGATGTTTACTTTTCACGTAGTTTCCATGTAAACAGATGCGGTGTCACAGAAACAGATTCGTGGGGTATAATCACATGTTCTCGGCACAACGGATAGCAGTGGGTGCATGACTCTAGACAAATATTGTATGAAACAGCACATGACTTGATTACAGTGTTTGCTTACCCGATTGTAGTGTTTAATTAGACATTAAACGATTTGTTTTAAATTGAAATTCGATTATTTGTGTTTTGTTTAGCAATTGAAGAATATTTTTTTTTAGTTATTTTAAATTTTGTGTTTAATTAGTGAAAATAATAAAAATATTTTCTTAGATAGGGATTAACAGTTAGATCAAAGGGATTTATTGTTGTATTCGATAGTTTTTTTTATGCACTATTATATGGAAATCACCTATCCTGGGATGTTCTAATTTTAAATTGTATAACAAAATGATATCCCGGTAATAAGTCATACTGACATATTCTAACACAAATAGCGTAATAGTTTACATTAAAACCGCAACATGTCCACGTGGCTGAATGTTTATTGACACTGCTCTAAAATAATAATTATACAAATGAAGCTGTTTTCATAAAATACCGCTCCGTCATTCATTTCACTCATTTACTTAATTATTTAGCATTTAAATCATGTGTTATAGGCCTCGACAAACATATTTACTTAGGTAAGATCATAACTTTCTTAGCATTTAATAAAAATATTCGATGTCTAAAAATAATCAAAACTTGCTAAAAGGTAGTCCAATACTTGATCGTACCTTTTTTTAACGATGGGAAGTCATCAGTATATCCCCTCCCGCTGTGGGTGACAGCGTGAGGGAGTGTCAGACTTTTACTGACTAAAACCCACCGTGTACCTTCGGGAGCCCTTTGTGCGCCAGGGCCGCGGTAACTCTTTCGAACAACCCGCAGCCCCGACAGGCTCTGACCCTAGTAGGCCCCGAAGTGGTGATCGTACCTTCAAACTTTCATCAATAGCGACAATATTCACAGCAAGAACCTTAAACTTAAAAATTCATAATTAATATTATCTGTCAACTTCTCTAATCCCCTTTCATTCAACACAAAACCTGAAATGTACGTATTTACACAATAAAACAGCATGTTATCCGTGGAGCAAAAACTAGTGGCGGGGCAAACAATGAACTCATTTGCCAGTTCGCCACCCGCTGCACGGGCGACAGCAAAAAAGGCTAGATTAAAACTTAGCACTGGTAATTGTTCGTAAAATGGATATGGACTATGGATTGTTTATATTTTGACCGTTTCCCATATTAATTATTTATTTTGCTTATGTTTACTTTCAATACTAAGTTATATTTTTTAATGTATAGTTCTGATAATACTATTTCTAGGAAGGGAACTATTTCGTGTGCCTTAAAAAAAGGTAATTGATTTGGCTTTTCAGCGCAAAAAAACACACAGTCTCATTTATATTTATTTATAAGATAAATGTCTGGAAGATAAACGAAATAGTTGGTAGTTAATGTCATTAAGTGGTGACATAATCATTACACTTTATATTACCATTCATTTTCTTAGAGGTAATAAAATAGGTACATTAATGTTAATATTATGACCGATTATATCATCACAACGGGAACATAATATTATATTTATTGAGAAAGTAAAGATCGCAACCAGTACTTACCTACTAATCTAAAGTAATTAGATAAATTATTATAAAAAAGTGGAAGAACTAGTTTTGATTACCAAACGATTTACCAGAAACTGCTATTCAAAAATACTTGACTGACATCAGTCTTTCGAAACGGCTTTCCACTTATATGATAGACAATATTCTCGAAAAATCCAGAAAACTCCGAATGATGGACGGAATTTAATATCGTACACAAAGCCAATACTTTACCAAGTTTACGCGGATCGTGACCTACCTCACCCGACACAATTATTAGGTATCCATTTTTTTATCGGATTATTCATGTTCCAAAACCGTTTCTAAACTGGTAATCCTTATTTGGGGTAAACATTTTTCCCCTTAGAAATTATGATAATACTTGTTATGCAAACTAATATTCTGAAGGGGAATTTGTACAGGATTATCTTAAGAGCCACTTATTGGACTGAGGCTGGCTTACAAAACTTTTTGATTGCCCTGTTTACTGGGCTCGGATATCTTTAGATCTTTAAAGGCAATCTTTACATTGGGAAACAGGCAGAGAGTAGGCGTGTTGGCACGACTACATTCAAGCTGTTGCCAATTATAATTCATAAAAAATGTCATCTTAGAAATAAGAGTTTCTTTGCCAAAAATTGTAATATTTTTCTGGCTTAGTTACTTTGTTCCGTATTATATCTTTATTTCAAGGTTCTCTGAAATAAATTAGAGTCTTGATTTCCAGACGTGTACATAACTTACTCCATTTCATCAACAAGCTAAATCCCAAGTACCCAAGTACTAGGAGTACCAACGCTGGCTACTTTCATCCCACTTTCTCAGCTCGAACACTCTTTGAGGAAAATACCTAATATAGTAATAATATCGAGTTACGAAAGTGGATTAGCGTTCATCTCCCTGTTACTGATATCACGTCAAAGCTTTAGTTCCATAGCCGATGGGTATTAATAAAAAAGTTAATCGTGCGTGCAAAGGCAGCGCCCGTGGCGACCAGAGACCGCCAGCCTGTGGACACGAGAAATTCGACATCATTTTATCGTGTGTTCCTCCGTGGCCGGACCACAATTTAGTACTCAGATTCTATAGTTGAAAATAATACCTACCTAAAGTCTACTTTCATCGGAATATATCTATATTTTTAGTACCTCAAGAGATATCTTTTTAATTAACATTTTATGTGGTCCGGCCGCCGAGCAGTGCTCTCTGGCCGCGCCACCTCAAATTAAGTAGAGTATAATGTACTATTAATAAATTAATACCCCGAAATAAAACTACCTAAAGAGTACCTTGCGTACGACAAATATGGTAGAATAAACCCCTTTGGTTAAGAAGTTATTGGCATTAGGGTGTGGTCCGGCTGGAAGGTATACTCTGCAGCAAGTCAATTTTGCAATATTTAATATTAACTATCCACAAATCAGTCTATATAAAGGTACCTTTTCTCTACTCTTCGTTGATACTTTTTTCTCTTAAGAAACTATTCATTTGGATTAAGTACTCTTTAAAGTATGTGGCGCGGCCAGGGAGGATTACTTTCGGCAAATATAACAAAATATGCTTTATTTCTTTATACCAACGAAAACTGCGTAATAAGTTCTTAATAAAAAGACCTCGACTTAATCTATAAATTTTTATTTTTATTACCAACAGTGATTTTCAAAAACGTGCACTTTTTTGTGTGCATCAGAATCGCTGTCACTCAGTCACTCGCTGGCAGAATCCTTCGAAATATATTTAGAGAGTTACTACCTAATTGCTACCAGCTGCCATTAGTTACTACCAATTGCTACCTTCGTGCTTTTGAAGATAATCTACAAAGTTTTGTTTTTTTGCGATAGTTGCTATTTGGAATCAGCAACATTTGTTATTTCCAAGTCGCAATAGTCGCGTATGTCCCGGAGGAATGTCGCTTGTATCGGGTGGCCTTTCAACTATCGATATGTATTTTAAATTAGTGCCTGCAGTCTGTTATAATATAAATGTTATTGAACTCAAAGTCTTTATGCATTAAATTTACTACAATCATTAGTTTGTAAGAGACTGTTTGATTCCTAAATAAATAAAATTAAAAAAAATAATGGTGACAGCGATTTAGACATCAGATTCGCTGTCACTTTCTCCATCCCGAAGAAACTGCTCAAAATTATTGAGTTTGTTAAATCAAGAGTTGCTATCTATTTGCTACCTCCCAGAACTTCGTTTTGGCCCACAGGAGTTAAGGAATAAAAAGATATGAACAAAATTAAATTATTGCGTCTAGATAAATAAATGAGCAGGCTACTTAAATACCAAACAGTACTTTTAAAGTAAGCGCTGTCTATTATAGTTCGACAGTTTTTAGGAGTGTGGCCGAGAGCCTGTGTATTCCGGGAAATTTCATTTAATATGATGTTTCATGATGGCGGTTTACTTTTGTTCACCTTTTAGACACATTTATAATAGCCTTCGAATTGTAATAGACAGATTATATATTTTATTGCTACAATTGTCAAATAGCGAAGTGCTACCCGCTATTTGGCAGATATAGCAATAAAATATGAAATATATTTTTCTTATCTTGTATTGCCACGTTGTATGGCATTGCTTATTCTTTGACCAAAGAACAAGCCAGCTCAATGGTCACACGAAACATCGTTCAGTCATTTGGATACTTCTTTGAACAAGAGTCGTAAACTAGGACCCCATGGTCCGATTGTTTCAATCCCAAACGGCTCAAAGGTATAGTTACCAACAAGGTTACCATACTTGTGCCGCTTGATGGTCTCTGCAGAAGCAGCAGCCGTACTTGCACAGCTCGCTAGGAAGATGCGATGCTTTAATACACCTGGTACGCCGGCGGTAGAAAATACTCGTCGGATTATATCGTATATGCTGGCGTGCCGTGAAATCCGGCCAGCACTTCTGCAGCACACCAGGGTATGGTGTCCGAGGTCGGCGACGGCTTCTCCGCAATGGCAGCGATGCGGAGCAACACAGGGAGTTCCTAACCGCAGGCATTAGGCGTATGCGTAACGTGATGTCGTCGAGCATAGTGCCTATGCTGGGTGACGGTATTTGCTGATATTTTGTAACTCAAAACGGTTTGTTTTGTTTCTTGAAATATGACGTCACAGTTCGGTAATGTCACGTGCCACTGCGTGCGTACTGTGTCACGTACGCGAAACCAAAAAGATAAAAAAATCATGTTTTCTCCATTAAAGAAGATTTTTTTAAAAACAGAGGATTCTAGGGGGCTTAAAATAAGTATATAAAAATTGGAAAAAATATTTCAGAAAATTGGCAAGTAGCCAGTTAGATAGTAACTCTCCATATGTATTTCGAGGGATTCTGCCAGCGAGTGACTGAGTGACAGCGATTCTGATGCACACAAAAAGTGTACGTTTTTGAAAATCATTGTTGGTAATAAAAATAAAAATTTATAGATGAAGTCGAGGTCTTTCTATTAAGTACTTATTATGCAGTTTTCGTTGGTATAAAGAAATAAAGCATATTTTGTTATATTTGCCGAAAGTAATCCTCCCTGGCCGCGCCACATACTTTAAAGAGTACTTAATCCAAATGAATAGTTTCTTAAGAGAAAAAAGTATCAACGA
This sequence comes from Heliothis virescens, assembly GCA_002382865.2. Classification (NCBI taxonomy): domain Eukaryota; kingdom Metazoa; phylum Arthropoda; class Insecta; order Lepidoptera; family Noctuidae; genus Heliothis; species Heliothis virescens. The sequence continues at coordinate 12,880,630 of NWSH02000560.1, forward strand.
AGAGTAGAGAAAAGGTACCATTATATAGACTGATTTGTGGATAGTTAATATTAAATATTGCAAAATTGACTTGCTGCAGAGTATACCTTCCAGCCGGACCACACCCTAATGCCAATAACTTCTTAACCAAAGGGGTTTATTCTACCATATTTGTCGTACGCAAGGTACTCTTTAGGTAGTTTTATTTCGGGGTATTAATTTATTAATAGTACATTATACTCTACTTAATTTGAGGTGGCGCGGCCAGAGAGCACTGCTCGGCGGCCGGACCACATAAAATGTTAATTAAAAAGATATCTCTTGAGGTACTAAAAATATAGATATATTCCGATGAAAGTAGACTTTAGGTAGGTATTATTTTCAACTATAGAATCTGAGTACTAAATTGTGGTCCGGCCACGGAGGAACACACNAGACTTTAGGTAGGTATTATTTTCAACTATAGAATCTGAGTACTAAATTGTGGTCCGGCCACAGAGGAACACACCATTTTATCACTAGACTAGAAGAGTGAAGTTTAAAGCGTTATTCAGAGATCGCTTGACATAGTTATCAATATGTAGTTTGTTTAATTTTTGAATTTCATTTTTGATAGTGCAGGCTTTGGTTAGCATGATCTGTATGTACATATGTAGATTCTTTTATGATTTGTATGCTTCCTCTCAAAGATTAATCTGTAGCCAGTTCATGTATAAAATAGATATTTTAACTACCATTATAAAACCATAAAAAAAACACCATTTCTAGTTAGAATTCAGATATAGGTAAATATAATAAAGATATTTTTATATTTACCTATATCTGAATTCTAACTAGAAACCAGTCGTTGGTAAACAATTTCTTTTTTAAAGAAAATCGCTAATCCAACAGAAGGTGGAAGGTCCGTCATATACTTTCAAAATATCATTGTATTCTGCATTTATCTTCATACTGATTTATAAGATTTATGAGACTAATGCAGTGTGCTCTTAGAGCTCCTAAATAAATAGTTAATGTTTTGCGCACATTTTTTTCCAGTTTCAGGGTGCGGATTTGCTTTTAATACTAACGCAACAAGCTTTTAACGTTTTTGCTTGGAAATGGACTTTATGAATTCTATTGGGTTTTCGATATGCTAGTCTATTAAAACTGAAACTGAATTTCTGCTGATTGATGCTGACATATTTTTAAATTACGGCTGATTGATTTCAAAAAAATATTGGTACAGACCCCAGTACATCAAACTACTTACCACAATCTATCAAATTTCTTCAATAGATTTTCTTCCTCATCACAATATTGTGGTAGGTTAATGTTCGAATGGTAAAAATTGTAGATTGAACTGCTGTCGCCTGTGACTCTAAAAAAAAAAATTTTTTTTGTGCTAATAATTTAAAGTTTTCTTTTTCTTAAAATTCACACTCTCCTTAGAACCGTTATATATTGGCGTGACTGTTAATTTTATTTTAACATATCTGTAATCGACAACCTACTCTTAAGTCTTATTTGAAGAGGGCAAACCTGTCGATAGGAAACTCAACAACAATTAGCCCTTCCATCATCCGTACAATTTATAGCGACTTCCACTAAACCTAGATCGTAAGTTAGCACCTAAATCCGAATACCATCTCAACAAGACATTAATAAACCTCAGTAGGCCACAACATAATTAATATCTGGCGAGCGATATTCCAAAGGTTAGATATAAATATTCATCGGTTCTCACCCACTACGCTACTGAAGATACCGATCTAATTCGCCAGTAATGTATTGCGAAGCAGGCGTTTGCATAACATTGTTCTGAACTACCCTAATTGAGGAGATGGTTCAGAAATTGATTTCGGAATTGTAAATTTAAATTTGGAGAAACAATTGAATTAGTGGAAATATTTTTTTGTTGTTTTTGTTCTATGTTATTTTATTCTAATCTTTCTCTCTGCGATGGTATCGGTCATTATTAAAAAAAAAAAAAAAAAAAATCAAAAAGCATTTATTCAAAGTAGGCTGAAAATCAGCACTTTTTGAAGGTCAAGTTTACAAAAGACAGCCCCAAAAATGCCCGCCCTTCACCACTTCCTATGTGTTTTGGCTGGGAAGAAGAAATGGTGGAACAAACTCCCCAGCAACACAACTCTGTCTGTATGGTTTGAAGAACCAATTGTATACAAATCAATACATGTAGTATACAAAAATTCATGTAGTATAATAAAAAAATAGGACGTATTTGACCATGTTGGCTAGCACACACATTCTTACCTTTACTTATTAATCATTACTCAAGCGTCTACAAAAGTGTCAAAAGAATTCTATTGCCTCCATTCGATGAAAAGGTTAAGGTATAGCGCGTGCCCACCTACATGTGCAACGGTTTATTGTAGTCAGAAATCTACATCAACAATGAAAATGGCNAAATAGGACGTATTTGACCATGTTGGCTAGCACACACATTCTTACCTTTACTTATTAATCATTACTCAA
>NWSH02000560.1:12883186-12902594 GCA_002382865.2 Heliothis virescens
CTACGGGTATAAAGCATTAAAGGGTATAAAGCAAAGAAATGCAATTATTACGTAAAAATAGCAGTACTCNGACTCAGTGACGCAATTGACGACCGTAGGTTAGTATCTACACTACGGGTATAAAGCATTAAAGGGTATAAAGCAAAGAAATGCAATTATTACGTAAAAATAGCAGTACTCGGCTACTGATAAAACTACCATGTTTAATAAAGAATAACTCTAAACGGACTAAGATTTGGAACTTGGCGCCATAGTAACTTTTATTCAGCTCAAAAATACCTATCCAACGATGTAACACACATAGCTATTGAAGGTGGGACCAGATTTCATAGAAACTCTGGCATCATCCTTTCTTCAATAGATTTTCATTGTTATCGCAACAGCGGAAAGTTAACGTTCGATTGCTAAAATTTTACAGATTCGGGAAGATTGACCTGCTGACCTTTTGCTCTATAGTACAGAAATAAGGAGCAAAAAAATTGTTTTGTTTCCAATAAAACTTATTTTTAGACTAACCTAATACATATTTTAAATTCTATCCAACAGTAAAGAACAATACATTTTTAATTCCTCCCGTTATCTTTTTGACTAGTTTTCTGAATTCCTACCTACCATGTTGTTCATCGCACTGAATCTAAGCACCTGGTACCTATATTGAATGATCATAAGTACCCATTCTCGCTCAAGAAGGCCCCAAACAACACTTTTTCACTATGCTCAAGTTGTCGTTACTATGATACATTATGCCTTCTGTCGCAACCAGATCGGAAAGTGTTCTTCTAAACACATAACATGACTCTAGTAGCAATATTCTCGTACAGAATAACATAAATAACGTTTTATGATATTGTAGTATTGTTAGTCTTTTGGAAAGCAGCCAGTGTGGTTGAGTAAAATTATTAGTTTTGTAGTTTATTTTTATTCGACTGGTCTTACAAGATAATGCCTTTTCCAGTAAGCTAGCTGAAGTATAAAGTTTTAAATTATTTTCATACTGTTTGTAGTTCAGATTTAAGATTAATCTGCAGCAAAACGAGATCTTATATAGGCACCTATTGTGGTCCACATACCATCTCTTAATATTCGTTAGTAAACTAAAAACAATATGTAGTTCCTAGGCCCCTAGGTGATTTTGTATATGTATTTCAAAAAACATCTGGTATACCAAGAAAGAAGTAAGTAGTAAAGTTACCAGTTAACGCCACAACTTGATCTAGTGGTGACCCGCGATTCCATTTGCCTCCTTTAAGAGCAATAAGGTGAAAACCGTGATAGCCCATGAATATTGTATGTAATAAACCATTAGCTGTTTATGGGTAAGTTCACTGAGTTGTTTAGTAAATCTTATCTGCTCTTATCACAATAAAGGTAAATAAAGTTTTTTGTTGATGTTAGGCATAGTTTATCAATAAAAATAAACCGTCAGTAGCACTGTTTCTAATCTTACAACTTTGTCTGTGGGCCATTAGGACCAAAGTGACCTCATTCACAACCCGAAATACCTCTCTAAAGTTGCACCTTAAAATATTAAGTCGCTCTCAAAACTTTGTCGTGTGGGGAGTTTAAAAAAAACTGCTATGTTTACTTTTTTTCTAAAACATAGCTTTTCGCTTAATTAGAAGTACAAAAACAAGAAAGTTAAGGACATAGGTTCAAAGAGGAATTAGCCATCATACAAAACTTTGACCAAACAAAGGAGGTCTTGGATCCCTATTTATCCATCTCATCGTCTAAAAAACTTTTGTAATCTCCCAAATAGTACCATTATATCCCACAGTGCCGCCCAAGAGTTTTAAACGCGGCCACTTTTTAAGTTCGAGCAATATTTTAAGAGACTTCCATCCAGATTATAATAAAAAGATTCAAAGACACATCTTACATTTGTATGCAAATTCGGCAAACTTTTTGGCATATTTTACAGTCGTGTATCTTCAGTAGCCCAGTTTTGGCGTATTTAACTTTTGGAATTCCGAAGCTATGTAAGTCGATGTTGATGAAATAGAGGTTGAATTTTGGTGGTTGGTCGTTGCTTTGGCAAGCGGACTGAAACCGTATTTGCGAGCCTGTCGCATTAGTACCGCTTGACGGGGTCAACAACATCATTCGATTCGGTCCATTTCAACCAGCAGATGTGAACACTAGTGAATAGTCTGGATCACGTATCATTCAATTAGCACCTACTTTTCGTTAGTTCACTGCTATCGATGGTCCTCTTTTATATAATGAATCAATCTTTGGTCTCTTTCGCAGCAGTTCAAAAAATTCTAAGTTCACTACTATCGCTGGTCTTCTTTGACATAATGAATCAATATTTGGTTTCGCAGCAGTTCCAAAAAAAACTGATCTATTTCTTTAGTTGGCACAACACTAAACAATTTTTTATTTTTTTTTATTCTGAGTGTTTTTACAATAACTCATAAGTATATTAATTTTTGAAACCGTCAATTTACAGAAAATGTAAAACAAATTATTTAAACTGTCTCCACTGCAACCTCCCTTAATGCTCTTCTATTTTCTTCCAACACAATGCAAGTATCAAGAATTTTAAACTTTGCTACGAGCCACAACTGTGCGGAAGTGGGGATCTTGGCATTAGTGGGCCAGCATCAGCCGTGGCCTATATGCGGTGGACGGCGCTTCGGTGAACTAAACTCAATCACTGCGACGGTTACAGTAATATTGGTCACTAGGTGGAGGTAAATGGACAAGGACATCGAATATACAAATGTTTTTATTGCCTAGAGATATGGTGTAAGGCATAAATACTGTTGAGCTTCTCATATTTGATTTATGGAATTAAGTTGATACAATTTTGTAAAAGCATCTGCTAGGATTCACTTAATGCGAAAGATGGACTTCTAAACCACGATCGAGCAAACAAACAAACTTTCCAGGTTCATAAAAATAAGAATAAAAAGCAAATTTACCTAAGGAATAGTTATTTATTTTCAGAAGAATCAAGTTTCGCATTTAATAAGTAGGTACCTATATTTATTCATTTCCTTAATATTTGATATTGTGGGTAAAACAGTCTCATTAAAGATTCATATTTCTAGCCTTATTTGAGATTAACGAAACCAAAGAACTTAATTAAAATTAATGTAGGTAATTATTTATTATTTACCTTCACAGCTACGTTAAATTCAGATATTTTTAGACATAATAACTTAAAACCGTTTACAATCTCCATGTTTAATACAAAAAAAAATTACATGATCAAAACAAAAAGACAAATTAATAGATATTACCATATTAAAACATTTCTCGTGTTCTCCCTTCAGCATCAAAAGTTAAATCGACATTCCTCATAGCAGATTGATACGCGCCTTCCTAATATCTGTCACAGCTCCGCTTTATTTTCATTCAATGAACTGTCAAGTTCTTTATACAAACAGAAATTGGTTTCACATTACGAAACATCGGCTTTTTGAATTTATTCACAACCCATGGGAACTTGCACGAAATTCCGCTCCTTTATAAAAAGTAAGATTAACAATGAATACTAATGCAATCTGAATTCGACTTTATTAGCAAAGTGTTAGGTTGAATTTAGCTGGTGCTGGCTAAGAATTCATTACTTATTGCCATTGCTCAATTAGTACTAATCCAGGTCCAACCATTGACTAATTGGAGGTTCTCAGACTGCCTGCACATTGAGTTTATTTTTCCTCAGCTGAATGACTAAATACTCGAGACTTTTTTCGTCTGTATTAATGTAATCACAGTGAATAAAGAGCATAAATAATGCTCCTACATTTTGTCTCGTAAGTGTAAGAGATGTCTGTACCCATATTTGAAGAGACTTCTGAGGCTAGCACTTGCTTGAAAATAATATGAAGAAACACGCATGCAATGTCAGTAAGTTTCTGTCTGTGGGATTAAACATTTGATAATTGCTCACCCTATAAAACGTCCTAAGCGATCTAAAAGGAGCTTAAAATCATAACTGGACTCATAAACAGCAATAAAAAGAAAATCTTTACACTTCCTAGAATCAAAACGGGAACCTAAAACAATATGTAAAATGGTATTGTACAAAGTTTCCGTAGAAAAGGAAAAATTTGGCTCTTAAAATATGGTAAGCGAATAACTATTATAATTTTAAAACAGTCTTTACAAATTTCAGAACGCCTGTAGCTTTTTCAGATTTTAAAAACTTTTTGGTACGTTTATTATTTTGTTGCAAATTGTTTCCAGTTTTAGGATGAACTAAAAGCCGGGATGTTTTCTATGAAAATGTTTGCTAGCTTAATTTTTTTTTATTTTTATCTCAACACAATTTCATTTGTCAGTCTGTTCCTCTGTTTGGGTCAATGATTTTTAAGTTTTTAAAATTTTTAAGCACAATTTAGATTATGTATTAAATTATTTTGAGGATTTTTTGCATATCATAGAGAAACTTAGACTCGTGTATTATTAGATCGTTAATATATTAACTCGAGACGTTCAGTAAGTTTTTTTTGGTACGAAATTTCCCTATTGCAATGCACACTAATCGGAATCATAAGGTAATCTCCTCGCCTCGGGACAATACATTGATAAAAGGTTACGATCCGTTTCAGAAATCATGAATGTGCTACGATCATTATCTATTTCGATTTACTTATTACTTTTATGTTGATATAATATTTTACATAAACAAACAGAACACACGTAAAAGGAATATTCCAAAAATTTTGTATTTGACAACTGCTCACCTATATCACATTGCTTCAGTAATTTTCTATGTTTTTTTGTGTCAGCGATAACAACTCGTAGCCGTTACGGACGACAGTCAAATATTTTCCTTATTACAAATAACATTGGACTATCATCGAGTGTTTATAAAAGTTTACTTGTCATACAGGTTTTTTTAACTACTATTTTCTACAGTCATTCCCTATAATTTGCATTTAATCTATATATACCAATATGTATACTAATATTATAAAGATGAAAAGTTTGTTGAACGCGCTAATCTCAGGAACGACTAGTCCGATTTGAAAAATTCTTATAAAGTGTTATATAGCCCATTTATCGAGGAAGGCTATAGACTACTTTTTATCCGGGTGCGCAGAGCAGTTCCCACGGGACGCGGGTGAAACCGCTGGCAGTAGCTAGCATTACATATTGAACAAATGAATTATTTAAAATCAGATTATGGTCTTTTCGATAAAATAATCTCATAATGCCATATAAAACCGAATATTATATTAAAATATATTCTTTTAAAGAACTTTCTGTAAAATAATCCTACCTTTCAAAAGGATTAATGAAAACTACTCGACGATTCTGAAAAGAATCATTACTCAGTTTCACTGGTATAATAATAATTAAAAAAATGCAATGGATTTTAAATAATTATGCTGATGTTAATATTATTTATTTATTTGTGTGTATTAGGTATACAATATAAAATTACATGATTATACTAATACTTCAATATTTTATTCTATTTTACCTGTTTGTCTAGCCGTCTAGCAGCTGTGTTATTTTATTATTGTCAAAGTTCAAGAACGGCTGACCAGACGTAATTTATTAGCCTTCACAAATCCATACATACATTCCTACATTAATATATCAATTGATATATCAAAAATATACCATTAATTAGAATCCCTTTTACGTCTACTACTACGAATTCACGCCAGCCAATTACAATTCATTAAAAATGGCGTATGCGTATTTCAGGAATTGTTTCAATTATTTTGTGTTAGATGTAGTGTGTTAATTTATGAGTACAGGTGGACTGACTGTGAGTGAGAACCACGATTCATATTGGGTACAGATAACAGCACATTAAGTTACCACAAACTGTCTTCCTTCAATAGATTTTCAACCTTACCACAATAGTTTAAGGTTAATGATTGATTGGTAAAATTTGACAGATTCTGGTAGGTTGTCTGTACATAAACCCGACACACGTAAAGAACAATTGTAGGTATTTTGCACAATTATTTTACTGGTGTGAACTATAGGCAGTTGTACTCTATCGGCCTTGAGACTAAACGTAAACAATTTAATCGGTACTAACTCAATAGCCAAATAAAAAGAGATGTATTATAATACAAATCGTTAGGTAAGTGCAACTGAACTTACACAGCCTTTTTATGAGCTTAGCTTTATCGCAGCTTCTTTTGAATGAAACTAATAAATAATGGATCTCATTTATCATCAATCGGAATTCCAAAACGTTAAGTTGCAAAAAAATATTCTATTAACGTACAGACAACAGCAGGTCACGGTACCAGAATTAGTCAAATTTTACCATTCAAACATTAACTTACCTCTTTTCTGATAAGGTTGAAAATCTTTTGCAGAAATTTTACAGATTGTGGTAACTTGATGTGCTGTCGTCAATTAGAGTAGTAACGGAGTGGGTCAGGGAATCCCATAGTTTGTCTTTGATCAAGATGCGCCAAGTGCGAGCGGGGTGAGTGAGCAGGAATCGCAATGAAAACTATGTGTTTCCCGCTTCTCTCGCTACCCGCTTCGCTGCTGGCCCCGCTGCTAGCCCCACTGATGACTGAATGATGANATTTGGTTTCGCAGCAGTTCCAAAAAAAACTGATCTATTTCTTTAGTTGGCACAACACTAAACAATTTTTTATTTTTTTTTATTCTGAGTGTTTTTACAATAACTCATAAGTATATTAATTTTTGAAACCGTCAATTTACAGAAAATGTAAAACAAATTATTTAAACTGTCTCCACTGCAACCTCCCTTAATGCTCTTCTATTTTCTTCCAACACAATGCAAGTATCAAGAATTTTAAACTTTGCTACGAGCCACAACTGTGCGGAAGTGGGGATCTTGGCATTAGTGGGCCAGCATCAGCCGTGGCCTATATGCGGTGGACGGCGCTTCGGTGAACTAAACTCAATCACTGCGACGGTTACAGTAATATTGGTCACTAGGTGGAGGTAAATGGACAAGGACATCGAATATACAAATGTTTTTATTGCCTAGAGATATGGTGTAAGGCATAAATACTGTTGAGCTTCTCATATTTGATTTATGGAATTAAGTTGATACAATTTTGTAAAAGCATCTGCTAGGATTCACTTAATGCGAAAGATGGACTTCTAAACCACGATCGAGCAAACAAACAAACTTTCCAGGTTCATAAAAATAAGAATAAAAAGCAAATTTACCTAAGGAATAGTTATTTATTTTCAGAAGAATCAAGTTTCGCATTTAATAAGTAGGTACCTATATTTATTCATTTCCTTAATATTTGATATTGTGGGTAAAACAGTCTCATTAAAGATTCATATTTCTAGCCTTATTTGAGATTAACGAAACCAAAGAACTTAATTAAAATTAATGTAGGTAATTATTTATTATTTACCTTCACAGCTACGTTAAATTCAGATATTTTTAGACATAATAACTTAAAACCGTTTACAATCTCCATGTTTAATACAAAAAAAAATTACATGATCAAAACAAAAAGACAAATTAATAGATATTACCATATTAAAACATTTCTCGTGTTCTCCCTTCAGCATCAAAAGTTAAATCGACATTCCTCATAGCAGATTGATACGCGCCTTCCTAATATCTGTCACAGCTCCGCTTTATTTTCATTCAATGAACTGTCAAGTTCTTTATACAAACAGAAATTGGTTTCACATTACGAAACATCGGCTTTTTGAATTTATTCACAACCCATGGGAACTTGCACGAAATTCCGCTCCTTTATAAAAAGTAAGATTAACAATGAATACTAATGCAATCTGAATTCGACTTTATTAGCAAAGTGTTAGGTTGAATTTAGCTGGTGCTGGCTAAGAATTCATTACTTATTGCCATTGCTCAATTAGTACTAATCCAGGTCCAACCATTGACTAATTGGAGGTTCTCAGACTGCCTGCACATTGAGTTTATTTTTCCTCAGCTGAATGACTAAATACTCGAGACTTTTTTCGTCTGTATTAATGTAATCACAGTGAATAAAGAGCATAAATAATGCTCCTACATTTTGTCTCGTAAGTGTAAGAGATGTCTGTACCCATATTTGAAGAGACTTCTGAGGCTAGCACTTGCTTGAAAATAATATGAAGAAACACGCATGCAATGTCAGTAAGTTTCTGTCTGTGGGATTAAACATTTGATAATTGCTCACCCTATAAAACGTCCTAAGCGATCTAAAAGGAGCTTAAAATCATAACTGGACTCATAAACAGCAATAAAAAGAAAATCTTTACACTTCCTAGAATCAAAACGGGAACCTAAAACAATATGTAAAATGGTATTGTACAAAGTTTCCGTAGAAAAGGAAAAATTTGGCTCTTAAAATATGGTAAGCGAATAACTATTATAATTTTAAAACAGTCTTTACAAATTTCAGAACGCCTGTAGCTTTTTCAGATTTTAAAAACTTTTTGGTACGTTTATTATTTTGTTGCAAATTGTTTCCAGTTTTAGGATGAACTAAAAGCCGGGATGTTTTCTATGAAAATGTTTGCTAGCTTAATTTTTTTTTATTTTTATCTCAACACAATTTCATTTGTCAGTCTGTTCCTCTGTTTGGGTCAATGATTTTTAAGTTTTTAAAATTTTTAAGCACAATTTAGATTATGTATTAAATTATTTTGAGGATTTTTTGCATATCATAGAGAAACTTAGACTCGTGTATTATTAGATCGTTAATATATTAACTCGAGACGTTCAGTAAGTTTTTTTTGGTACGAAATTTCCCTATTGCAATGCACACTAATCGGAATCATAAGGTAATCTCCTCGCCTCGGGACAATACATTGATAAAAGGTTACGATCCGTTTCAGAAATCATGAATGTGCTACGATCATTATCTATTTCGATTTACTTATTACTTTTATGTTGATATAATATTTTACATAAACAAACAGAACACACGTAAAAGGAATATTCCAAAAATTTTGTATTTGACAACTGCTCACCTATATCACATTGCTTCAGTAATTTTCTATGTTTTTTTGTGTCAGCGATAACAACTCGTAGCCGTTACGGACGACAGTCAAATATTTTCCTTATTACAAATAACATTGGACTATCATCGAGTGTTTATAAAAGTTTACTTGTCATACAGGTTTTTTTAACTACTATTTTCTACAGTCATTCCCTATAATTTGCATTTAATCTATATATACCAATATGTATACTAATATTATAAAGATGAAAAGTTTGTTGAACGCGCTAATCTCAGGAACGACTAGTCCGATTTGAAAAATTCTTATAAAGTGTTATATAGCCCATTTATCGAGGAAGGCTATAGACTACTTTTTATCCGGGTGCGCAGAGCAGTTCCCACGGGACGCGGGTGAAACCGCTGGCAGTAGCTAGCATTACATATTGAACAAATGAATTATTTAAAATCAGATTATGGTCTTTTCGATAAAATAATCTCATAATGCCATATAAAACCGAATATTATATTAAAATATATTCTTTTAAAGAACTTTCTGTAAAATAATCCTACCTTTCAAAAGGATTAATGAAAACTACTCGACGATTCTGAAAAGAATCATTACTCAGTTTCACTGGTATAATAATAATTAAAAAAATGCAATGGATTTTAAATAATTATGCTGATGTTAATATTATTTATTTATTTGTGTGTATTAGGTATACAATATAAAATTACATGATTATACTAATACTTCAATATTTTATTCTATTTTACCTGTTTGTCTAGCCGTCTAGCAGCTGTGTTATTTTATTATTGTCAAAGTTCAAGAACGGCTGACCAGACGTAATTTATTAGCCTTCACAAATCCATACATACATTCCTACATTAATATATCAATTGATATATCAAAAATATACCATTAATTAGAATCCCTTTTACGTCTACTACTACGAATTCACGCCAGCCAATTACAATTCATTAAAAATGGCGTATGCGTATTTCAGGAATTGTTTCAATTATTTTGTGTTAGATGTAGTGTGTTAATTTATGAGTACAGGTGGACTGACTGTGAGTGAGAACCACGATTCATATTGGGTACAGATAACAGCACATTAAGTTACCACAAACTGTCTTCCTTCAATAGATTTTCAACCTTACCACAATAGTTTAAGGTTAATGATTGATTGGTAAAATTTGACAGATTCTGGTAGGTTGTCTGTACATAAACCCGACACACGTAAAGAACAATTGTAGGTATTTTGCACAATTATTTTACTGGTGTGAACTATAGGCAGTTGTACTCTATCGGCCTTGAGACTAAACGTAAACAATTTAATCGGTACTAACTCAATAGCCAAATAAAAAGAGATGTATTATAATACAAATCGTTAGGTAAGTGCAACTGAACTTACACAGCCTTTTTATGAGCTTAGCTTTATCGCAGCTTCTTTTGAATGAAACTAATAAATAATGGATCTCATTTATCATCAATCGGAATTCCAAAACGTTAAGTTGCAAAAAAATATTCTATTAACGTACAGACAACAGCAGGTCACGGTACCAGAATTAGTCAAATTTTACCATTCAAACATTAACTTACCTCTTTTCTGATAAGGTTGAAAATCTTTTGCAGAAATTTTACAGATTGTGGTAACTTGATGTGCTGTCGTCAATTAGAGTAGTAACGGAGTGGGTCAGGGAATCCCATAGTTTGTCTTTGATCAAGATGCGCCAAGTGCGAGCGGGGTGAGTGAGCAGGAATCGCAATGAAAACTATGTGTTTCCCGCTTCTCTCGCTACCCGCTTCGCTGCTGGCCCCGCTGCTAGCCCCACTGATGACTGAATGATGAATGACTTACTGCGGAAATCAATATTCTGTCTATCTCTGGATTTGCTTACTAGTGATAGAATTTTGACATTAGCCCCATACAAGTAATGTCAAATTCCTATCTCTGGTAAGCAAATCCAGAGTTAGATAGGTTATTGGAAACGGCCGTTAGCTGCCACTTTAGCTGCACGTTAGGTAAATAAACTGGTCCTCAAATTTTAAACATCAAAATAGACATAAAATGAGAAAGAACCAAAACAACTGCCAAACCCGATTACATCGGATCACAGCGAATCCAAACAGCAATCTTACTTGTACAACCGAAAACGAAATCCCAGAACAATTTTTACCAAAATATACAATGCAAAACATTTCGGTAATTATATTCGTTAAAGGGGGAAGTACAGAATCTTATATAAAACGTGGCCGAGACAAAATCCCCGTCTATTATCTGGGGACAAACTGTGAAACATAATAAAGCCCTTGAAATATTGCAGATACACATTTTTACACCTATTTTAAGACTTGGAAATGTGGTCTGTCTCGAGAAAAGTAGATGTGATTATAATAAATTATTATGGTAAGAAATAAAGTGTTGCGCCTATCAATTTTAGGGCCAGTGTTGTAGGTTAATTGAGTTTTCTTGTTTTTTCTTTATTGTATATGTTGCTATACATAGATTGATGTGAATGATACTTACATGGGTCAATCACATACAATTTCTCTAAAATCTAACTCATAATTTCATTTCTTTTCACACTTTTTCTATTATTTTCACGAACTACAACATACAGAGTAAAATCTAACATAACCTTGGTACTGACGAGTTGAGAATTAAAATATAGCCTAACACCCAACCAATTCAAAATTCATATACATATAGGTACATTTCGTCAAAAAACCAGCAAATTTTAACAACAAAAAACTTGATTAAAATACCCAATTCATAACCCAAAAACGTTAACCCTGTAAATGGATGTAGCGTTTGCTATTGTTTGCGCAACGTTAACGAAGGGTTACCTACCACCTAACAGTGCGTACTCATAAATTTGATTCGGCGCAAGAGTCCCTTGTCACGTACATAATTATAGGATAATCTCGTGATTGTATCTGGTTGGTGAAATCTGGAGCAACGAGGTTGGAAGATAAGACTCATATTATTATGTTAGGTTGAAAAAAAATAGGTTTGCTCAAAAAACTTCATGAAAAAGTAACATTTAATAAAAATAAAAAATAGTTTGTAAGACTAGTGTTCATTATTTTTAGGGTGTAACCATAAAATATAATTATTTGTTTCGGATATTCAGACAAAATACGGTTTCAAGAGATTGGAACCACCACCAATTTCTGATGTTAAAGTCAAAATTTCGTCAAAACTCTGAAAGTAAATAAATGGCTTCAATCTAATTAATGTAGGTATACCATTATTATTAACTTCCTACCTTACCTCGATTTTATAATGTAAATATTATTTTAGATTTTTAAAAAATATTATTTAACCAAAGTGGTATCAAATTGCACATAGGTACAGACGACAGCAGGTCAACGTATACGAATCTGTCAAATTTTACCAATCAAATATTAACCTACCCACTGTTGTGATAAGGTTGAAAATCCATTGCAGAAATTTGATAGATGTGGTAACTTGATGTGCTGTTGTCTGTACATTATTACTGATTTGATTATCACGAACGAACCCGTATATAAAATAAAGGACAGGCGATGAAGTAACACAAGTACTTACCTAAATATTTGATGAAAGAATATCAGTGAATTTCGAAGTAGTTCCCAAGGGAAACGAGTGAAATCGCTAGCAAAGCCAGTATTGAGATAATAAACGAGATTAAAAAAAGTGCAAATGTAACTGGCACCTAATTGCATTTAAAACCAATAACTTTTACTTTTATCGCTTCCCGAATCATCAAACTTTCACCATACTCATTACCATACAAACCATATTTCCATATTTTCCAAAACGGTTCAACCTTTTACATGAAACTTTTTTTATAATCAGTCAAAAAGTTTAAGACAGCGTTTAAGGAAGTCAAGGGCCGTTTTGTTCAGGATTAATATTCATGAATAATAAAGAGGTTGAAAGTCTGTGTTGGAAACTGTATTAACCCTTGTTCAAAATTTAACAAAATAGTATGAATTTAGTAGTTAAAGGCTTCAAATACAAAACAAAAAAAGGAATAAAGAAGGACATCTTAACCAATATTTTAATCTACATATAGTAACATTATAAAGAGCCGCAAAGGCTCTGAAATTACTGGACTGATTTGAAAAAATCTAGCAGTGTTGAGAAGCTCAACTATCTCCGAGTAAAATAAGCTATATTTTATCCAGTTACGGGCAGAAGGTCTCATTAGACGCGGGTGAACAGCTAATGCTAAAATAAGTGTGTCCCCTTTCACTGTCGACGGACTGAAGCGATTTTATATTGATGCAGGTATTTCACAGGACGTAGATAAAACTACCAACCCGCATTGAGCAAGTGTGGTGATTAACGCTCAATCTTCTCAATTTTAGATGAGGCCTATGCCCAGCAGTGGGACAGTTAAAAGGCTATTAAAAAAAATGATAAAACCACGGGAAACAGTACAAGCATATTTCAATATTTACTAGCTTTTTATGAAAGGTTCCTTAAATAGCATGTCGTTTTGTATATGTTTTCGACAGGGTTAGCTTTCAGCAGGCGATTACCCCTAAATACACACGCTAACGGCCGCTCATAGTAATGTAGGGTTGTAATAGGTACTAAAAGCATTGGTATGTTACCTATCGTTATGTCAATTATTCTAGTAGCATGTACTTTATTTCTAATGTAGCTGTATTCATGGTCTTTTACTTACTTCTGAAATCAGTAATGCAATTGTGTATGTATTGTTATATTCTTATCTATATAGTAATATAATTTGTTAGGAAGCTTCACTATTCCCAAAGAACATGGTCTATATTTTATCCGGGTACAGGTAGGTGTTCTCCCGTGATGCGGGTGAAACCGTGGAAAACAGATTGTACCTATTATATAATTTTACAAAAAACAATCGCAAAAGAACTTAATTAACATTAACCAGAATTCATCTAAAAAAAATCGTATTGTTTAAAAGTATTTGATACTAGTATTTAAATGAGTATAAACTCGCCTTTTTGCTAATCATTTTGTTAGTACCATTATATCGTAAAACTTAAAGATTCAACCAATGGGATAGTAATTACCTGTTGTGGTGCTCTAAGCAAAGAAACACCCTGAAAATGGCGCCGTTTATTTTTATATAAGGTACGTAAAAATATTATGCTTTCCATTTCCTTTCAAAAAAATACGTTTTTATAATGTTTCAATGGTTATTCCGTATTTAAATAGGGTTTTTATCTGTCTTTTCTTCACGCCTAAACTACGAACCGATTTGTGTGAAATTTGGTACAGACATAGTTTGAAACTTGAGAAAGGACATAGGCTACTTTTTATCCGGGTACAGGAAATATTTCCCTCGGGAAGCGGGCGAAGCCGCTGGCAGAAGCTAGTAGAATATAAACGTTAAGATTTTTGTTTGTATATATAGGTTTTTAGGCAAGAGTTTGGAAGGATAAGGTTGTAAAAATTATATTTATTATTTGTTTGTTGATTTTTCTTAACTCAAGTTATTAGACTTTTTATTGAAATCTCTTAGATTTTTTTTATTTTCCATATTTCTATATGGTTAAACTTAAATTATATAAGCTTAACAATTTTCTGGTCATGATTCTTTAATAAATATAGGTGCGGAAATACTACGACCATCGCTATTTTAACATTTCTCCCTTCTGCCCACAGTATTGACATTTCCCACTTTCCTCCATATCTTCCCATGTTTTATTATAAGTGCAAAAACAATGACCTTACTTAAGTTGATCCGAAAAACAATTCACCTAAAAAATACAAACATTTTTCGGGCAGCAAAAAATAACTTTTTCTTCATACAAATATATGAATAACAAAGTTATAATCTGCGGTTTTACATGTTTATTGTATGGGGACCCTTAATATTTTACTTTTTTCAATTTTTAGTAAGTATTTGTTGTTATAGCAGCAACGAAAATACATAATTTATGAAGATTTCAGCTTTCTAGCTATCACGGTTTATGAGATACAGCCCGGAGACAGACAGACAGACAGACAACGTATAGTCTTAGTAATAGGGTCCCGTTTTACCCATTGGGTACGGAACCCTAAAACTACATCTAATAACGTTGAATAAAAGAAAATCGACACATAAGAAAGTAACAAATCGAGATCGTATCCATTACATAAAATCGCCAGATAACTTGCAGGATCAATATGATTGTATGCGAACATATAAAAAAATATATACAGTCGAATTGCGAACCTTCTTCTTTTTGGGAAATCGGTTAAAAATAGCTTAACTCCCTTAATAGAGAAGATTAAGTTAATACATACCTAGAATTAATAAAATATGTACCTTCCTTTTTCAATCGTACAATAATAATCGTCCCAAAAGAATTATAGAAAGGATAAAATAGCTCATTAGTTATTATTTTTCCCAGGGTTTTTTCTTAATAGTTTTTTTTTATCGCCCGCTGCTGGGCACATCACATTAGTAAAAATGCTTCAGTACATTTCAAGTTTATTCGTTCGAAACAAATATTTTTTTACACAATGTTAGTTCAGAACAGATCACTAATACTATTTTTTGATAGTATATAAACTCACTTGTAGTATATAACTCACTTGTAGTATATAAACACACAATTCTTCAATCACTATGGTGTTTCCCAAAACCCAAAATGTTGAGTTAAGTCATTTTAATATCAAGCGTGCGCATTCATCCAAGTGTACTGAGTTCAAGCCTGTTAAACCAAGGATCACATAATTGGCAGAAGGTGGCACCCGACCACCGGCCTGCTGTCACTCTAATTGGACCGGATTATCGAGTTAACCCTCACGTTGATTCACACCGGGATAATACGTCCTTCACGATTATATTTGGATAAGTTTAAAATATTGTCCATGGAGTTTCTTGCCAGTGGATCTTTGGAACCGTGCGACTAGCTTGACTTTTCATAAGAACCTGTACTAGGTCTTTTTGAAATTAAAATACTTTGACTTTGTTGCGTTTGTTAAAACTATGAGAAACTTTCAGTTGTAACCTGAAAAAGTGAAAGTTCCCTAAAGATAATATATAAAAAAAATACAAAAAAACTTGCGATATTACAGGATACAAATATTTTCCTACCAAACCTTGAACACGCTAATGAAACACACCACAACCTACCGCTAACGCCATCTAGTTACAACAAACGGAATCGACGATCAGACGCGATCATACGCCTTCACGCCAGCAAAATGTCTCTAAACCATATTTGACAAAACTGTGACAAATCCAAGCATTACTCAGGATTTCCAGCCGTTGTTGACAGAAACCTATTTGCAGACTAGACATGTGTTAGATTTTGTTCTAGGAATTCTAGTTCCTTCAGGATTTAGGCTTATGTTGACTTGATCCGTGTCTTACAAAACTACTAAATATTAATTCTATAAGAAATTATGCCATGTGCGTATATTTTATTTTCTCTTGTACTATTTTAGTATATCTAAGGTTTTACGCTAATGCTTTGAAAGTCTTAAAAAAAGTCACGTGTCCATAAAATCGAGTTAGTAAACCTGAATTACTTTATCAATTTAAATAGTTTCATAGTAATTATTACACACAAAAAAATATTTTCAAATTGCTCATTTTTAGTAGAGGGGGACTGCAGGTGGACAAGGAGACAACAGACACAAACAAAGAATACGTCAAGGATTCGTTCTAGTGAAAATAATGAATAATGAAAATTGAAGCCAAGTGTGCATCGATATCTACCATTAATTAACCTTCATATTTGCATTTTTTTATGGAAAAAGTATTGCAAACATACAATAAAAACTCAAGTTAACCCTTCTATCAACACGGAACGATCATAAAAACAAATAAGATAAAATGTTATTGTTTGCAAGTTAAATAAAAGAGAGCTGCTCACTTAAGTCTCTCCAGGGAAAACCATAAATAAGAAAGTAATTCTTTCGACGTTTTAAATTTATTCACCGAGTATTCCCGGTATCCGGGATTATGTCGACAGAAACTCCGGGATACCCGGAGAAATTCAACGCTATGAATAATAAAAATTAGTAGGTATATCTTCAACAATGTTCGGGAAAAACTTTCAGTTGATGGTAATTGTAAAATACAATATAGCTTCAAATTGCACTGATGTGCCTTCGCATTAAAAACTTTTTACAAAAAACCTTTGAAAAGAAAATTATGGTGAGCAGATTTTGTTTTTTGTGGTAAAAGAAAATAATTAATCTAAGCGTTAAGTTGGAAATAGTTCGCTCAAAGGCTTCCTTCCGCAAGATTGCCTGAAAACTTTTACAGGGAAAAACGTTGATCACTCCTCTTAGTTTTTTCTTGACAAAAAAAATCTGTAGAAGGATCCACTGATATTTTTTTAGCAAAAGAAAATATAATTATGTTTTTTTTTTTCAAAAAGCATTTACTAAGTTAACTTATAAAAATTAAATTAAATATTAAAATTACAACTTATAAAAGCAACCGTTATATTCCCAAGAATATTCCCACACAGCGGAAACGTAGGAAAAACATAAAAAAATCACATTCTTAGCGTAAAAGTACCTACGCTTATACAATGTTATTTCTAGACGCTATATTTATTCATAGCGGTATAAAAACTCTTTATTCCCGATTTATAAGGAGTTGAGTATAAATCCCGCCATACAGACTTGTTGCTGAATTATTTGACAATAAAATGTTTTAGGAGTTATTTGACTATTAAAGTAATGACTACGAGTATAAAGACGGTACAAGAGTATTATATATCCGATTGTATGCCATCTAAATCGGAACTCCCACGTAATATTTATAAGGCTGAAATCACAATAAATACTTACTGAAATAATGGCTAAGATTGGTACCTATTTTATTTTGTAAAGAAGGATTTTGGAAAACATGATTTTGATTTGAGAAAAAATAATACAGCTGAAGGTTTTAGATGTTTGGACCAGCAACTTAGACACAGAGATAGGCTACTTTTTAACTAAGTAATTATTGAAAATATTTCCCTTACGGCATAGACGAAAGTCACGGGCGAATCTAGCAAAACTATAAATAGACCTACGATGACACAACAGCGATGCGCTATTTTTAAAACAAACATGGAAATTAACACTAACCTTCGAGTGCTCAAATATATAATTAGAGTTAAAAAACAAAGTTATCAGTGTCAAAACAAGACCTTATACATTGCCTAGTCTCATAGCTCGTATGACTCGCTTGCACAATATTTCCATCTAACTATGTAAGTGATGTCATAACTATGACACCGTAAAACAAACACGTCAATATTGGGCTTTAATTTTAAGTCATGTTGACGAACAACAAAATAATATTTTGTCGTAATATTGTAGGTGCAACTAGAGGGGGTTTCTGTTGGGAGAGCCATCTAGGATCAGGTGTTGGAATTATTTTTATTTTATTAAAACTATTAATAGTGTAGCTACGTTTTTATTTAATTTGAAATCCATGCCTCACATATATCTAGACTAATATTATAAAGAGGTAAAATTGTTTGTAAATTTGTAAGTTTGTTTGTAGGGGGTAATCTCTGGAAGTAATGAACCAATTTTAAAAGTTGTTTCACTCGTAGAAAGTTTCATTATTCGTCCGGGTTCGGGTAGTATTTCCCACAGGACGCAAGTGAAACCGCGGGAAAACAGTAGTACAGCTAGTGTTTGATAAAAATAGACAGACAAAAACAATAGCGATTTGAATTAATTATAGGAAAACAGGTATGTTAGGGTCGATATGTTGTAAACTTTTTGTAGATAATAATGATAATTTAGTCATAATCATTTCGCTCATAAACTCTGTTCAGGAAAGTAGAAAAGACACGCCATTCGATAATCATGACCAACCATTGTTTATACAATTATTACTTGTATGGATATTTCATACTGCCATAAAGGTAAAAAAAATAGGTGGCAGCCCATGAGCAATGAGCATACTTAGAGCCCCCTTCACAGATCTATACAAATATTATAAAGCTGAAGAGTTTGTTTGTTTGGACGCGCTAATCTCAGGAACTACTGATCCGATTTGAAAAATTCTTTCAGTGTTAGATAGCCCATTTGTCGTGAAAGGATATAGGTTACTTTTTAACCGGGTACGCCGAGTAGTTTCCACGTGACGCTGGTGAAACCACTGGCAGAAGCTAGTTACGGATAAAGTTCTTGATAGTTATCTGGAAAGTAATGCCATAAAAATGTTTTTAGTTTTGACTACTTTTCTTAAAGTGATGTTAATAAATGCCTAGATGTAACTTCATGTTTGTTAAATTTCTGAATATGTCGCGAATAAAGTTACATTTCAAAGCACGTAGGCATAATGCTTAATAAAGTGTTTAAATAAAGGTATATAACATATTAACCTTAATTAACCCGATATTAATTAACATAAAGGCCCTTACTCGACGTCACAGGAGAGAAGACACAGGGTTATATATTTTTAGACGAGAGGACAACATACTTCATGCTCATCAAATTTAATTTTATAAGGTCCAGAAAATCTATTAAGTATTCATAAGAATAGGTAATCCCACCAAAAACATTCTGTAAAAACTAGCCAAGTCTCGACGGAGCAGCTTGTTTATCTCT
>NWSH02000560.1:12902694-12924635 GCA_002382865.2 Heliothis virescens
TGGTACGGCAGTGTTTGCTTCGCGCTCGACTTGGCGGGGGCACTGCCGTGCCCCCAAATATTCGTTTAGAGTTTTAACAATAATATTTAGGCTTAGCATCACTAAAATGGTGTAACGACCTAGACGCCTATTGAGATGGTGGGATCGGGAAGTGCGGAAGCAAGATGGGGAGGCATTTTTCCAGCAGTGAGACATTACAGGCTAGCAACAATAAAGAAAAATCATTATCAGTAGATACAAATTTCCTGGATTTAAAGTTAGCCTTTTCAAGTAAGGTTATGTGGAATCAAAAATTGCGGCTCTGAATATAGCGTCAGTCACTACGCATAAATATTTGTTGGGTATCAGTTGTCAGATGGAGAAGCGTGATGAGTTAGTATGTTGCCACATGAACGCACCTGTTCCCGAAATTTAGTAGTTGCCAGTAATTTCGGTTACTTCTTTACCGGTGTTTCTGTTTATACTGAATTTTTCTAACAAACTGCCCTTACCAAGTTTTTTTCCTAACCATAACACAGTCCAGGCTAACGACAAACAAATGCGCAAACATTGCGCCATCAAAGAGCAAACCGAATACAGACCAGTTAAAGCTGTGACATTTTCACGTGTGTCCAAACCAAATGTATAAAGCCGTTGTATACTGCACGAGTGGCTGACTATGACCACTGGCCTTTATAGCTAGGAAACGCTTAAATAGTCATACATACTTTACATGCAATCGTAGTTTAAATTCAGCTTGTTTTAGAGTAGGTTTAGTAAGCGCTAATTACATGGACACTGTACATTATTTTTTAAATTAATAAGTATTTTTCCTTTTAAAAACATGATTAAAGTGCACTTAATGTTGAAATCTTATTGCTATAAAAATAACTCTAATCCTGATTTCGATCTACCATTTTTGAGAGAGGCCCAGATTCCACCAAAGCAGAGGACATCGGGGAAACTTTAAAACAACAAATGAATTTCGTTATTCAAACATCTCGTCTCCACCGACATAGTAGTGTCCCTGAGCGGAGCAATTGTATTGGTTGTTCAAAAACTTCTTCGCTCTGCTCCGGCGGGGACTCTGAGCATAAGAGACTTTGGACTTGCGATCATATGAAGCACGTATTTTTAAATATAAATAGTTATTGTCCATTAAACATAATATCTGGACTGAGTCTAAAATATCCTACCTCAAAACTAGAACTCGGAACATTTTCCAAACTCGTAGAGGGACTATGACATCCTTAAATATCGCAAAAGTAATACATTTACCCTATTACAATTACTCATTCAAGGGTTACAAATACATCTGTTACAAAGTAGTTTGCAGAATAATTGACTTTGTAAAATTAATTGAGCACAAACCGCTTATCGTTACAAGTCCAATATCTCAAACTGGAGTTTTTGGGAGTCAATTTACATCATTTGTCAAAACTATCAACTGTAGGAAGTTTATAAAGTGATCATTATTATTGAAATAGTTTAACTAGATTAATGATCGGGGTAGAGGACGATCATCTTCGAAATCTTAAATGGTGCAAAATAATTTATTAGTTGATTAAGTAAATAGAAAAGAATTCCTATTAAATTAAATGACAAAAAATGTCCTTTAGTTTACGTAGCGATAATATTGCTGTCAACATTTGTATTCTTTATCTAACTATATTATTTTTTTACAAAATATATACTTACAACCCACAAATTAATTATGAAACCAAAAAGTTAGGCACCACTACCGCGAACCCAAAATACCAGTGCGATTCAGTGTGCAGTAAATTCATTTCATTAAACCTCTCATTATGAACACACGTGTTTTAAGCGTGGCCTATGCAATTAGTAATACTTATAGCTAAAAACATAAATAGAAACAATAAATAATGAAACGCTTCCTCATTAATAAAAAACATATTAATATGCATTCAGAATTCATAGTAACTGACCGACATTGAAATGTAAAAATGTTTGTGAGCTGACAATGACATAATGTCCGCCATATTGAATTTCACTACGTCATTACGTAATAAATTCAGCATTTGCAACCGTCATATTAAACACTAACTCTTTCCCGCGGTTTCATTCCTTTCCTGTGGACACTACTTCTAGTAAGTACTCGGATAAAGTGGAACCTAAAAATACCCTGGGATAGTTATCTACCTATATCTACAAATAAAATCTCTTTGTAGCCTGTACTTCTACACTAATGTTATAAAGAGGAAATATTTATTTGTAACGAATTGGCTTAAAAGTACTGAAAAGATTTAAAATATTCTTTCACTGTTGGGAAGCCAGACTATTCCCGAATAAAATAAGCTCTATTTTATCTGGATACGTGAAGTAGTTCCTTCGGGTAAAACCACGGCGAAAACAGCTATTATAAGTATAAAAGTATAGGTAGTTGATTCTAGCTTCCCTTACAAAAGGTTAAATACGAAGAAAGTCCACTGAGTAAACAAGTAGCACATTAACCCAATATTTTACATCCTAGGCACCTCTTGCGGCTACAACAAATCTTACAGAATCCACACGATGTATTTAGAAAATAACTACATATATAAATCTTAAACCTTTGTCCGTTTTATTGTGTTCCATATAACCCTTTACGAAACCAGGTGTTCCGAACCTTTAAGATAATTTGTAGGATGTACCTATTATAGGACACGATACCGGGAACATTTTTTTCGTATGTAATAACGAGGTTACACTTTTATCCCATTAGGTAAAT
Source organism: Heliothis virescens (assembly GCA_002382865.2). Taxonomy (NCBI): domain Eukaryota; kingdom Metazoa; phylum Arthropoda; class Insecta; order Lepidoptera; family Noctuidae; genus Heliothis; species Heliothis virescens. Next base: position 12,905,402 of record NWSH02000560.1, read on the forward strand.
TGAGGGAGTCCCCAACAGCAGATTGCAGATTTTTATTTTAAGAACAGTATTTTTTTTCTTTTTCTTCTTTTATGGTTATGTAAATTAAGAATCTTTTTGGTTTGTTTAGCATTTGAAAGGGCTAAATAAGACAGTCTCGCTGATCCTTCTCACAAAAAGAATTCACCCTTTTACGTGTTGAATTATGTACAGGGAGGATTAAAAAGTGAGCAAAAATATGAACAAAGTTATACAAAAAGATGTATTGCAATGCATATATTTTTTTCCCTTCTACACAATAAAAATGTTGAGGTCCTATTCATGGAACAGAAAAAAGAATCACATTTAATAATGAAATGCCCCGAGAATTACTTTTTAAATTACATGGTTGTATTTTCAACCACTGTTTACTCTGAAATATTAATTAAACAATTGTCAAAAAAACATTTACTTTACACAATCATAATTAAACGTTCTGAAAGTCCTCCCTGGCCTGTAACTTCCCACGTATAGTCAAGTCCATTAAATCTCAATCTTTAATAACTTTGAAACAATCTTTAAAACAATATTCCTTGAGTGTAGTCAAATCTTGACGAATTTAATTAATTCATCACGGCATAATCTTAGGCGATGAAATTAATTGGCTCGAATAATGAAATTTATTGAAATTAATCCCAACACCGTTAACTACTAAGCCGTTTTGATCGTATTGCGTGATGAGTTTGAAGTTCATAATTATGTTATTTTAGTAAAGTTATATATTGTATGATATGCTATTTCTGAAATGGTTATAATCTGTTCAACAAATCTTGAAATAAAAAAATGGTTATTTTAGAAATATACTCTTTTTATTTATCATTTTGAATTTTGACTTGCGTTTGCCTTCTAAAATAATTCTTAACTTAATGCAGCTAGGTATAAGCAAAGATAACAAAAGCACTCGGTCAAACAAGGTATTATTTACATAATGTCAGCGCATCAAATGGTACAGAAAATTCTGATAACAAACACCCTTTTGTCTGCATTGTCGCAATACAAGCAACAGATATGGACTCAACCAGAACTGGCGCCCAACTGGGACTAATCTTAATCCACACAAATTATGAAGTTACCACGTCCCAACAAGCACTTAAACTTAGTCCCAAACAAGACTCTTATAAACACGTAACTAACTTGGAAGTTAACAAACGAAAAGGCAAGATTTTAAAGTAATTATTTAACTTCACTGTTGAATTAAGTCGTTTACAAAGTGCGAGCCTACTTATCCGCCGCAGAGAGAATCGTGGCTCCCGAATTTTAATGGAGACGAAACAACAATGGTACCGACGAAATGGCTTATATAAAAAAAAACAAAATGACAGCAGTCAGAATAATATGGTACACTCTCATTACGATTCACCCCTTTATGATTTAAATAAAATTTGTGCGCAAAAGAAACACAATGGTATTTATTTGAATATATTTTTGGCGAAAATTTTTTCGTGTGCAGGTGAGCGGTTATTTCGGACATTAGTCCCTTCCGGCTGTTTCACGTTTGGTGAAACTTGCTGAAGTTATGGTGCGTATTTTTTTTCGGTCGTCTGATTTCATTGCTGTTTAGTGGCCGGTGGCGGGAATGCGTGGTTCGTGAATTACCATGATAAGGCTTTTACACTTGAGATCCCACTGTTATTTTTAACACAACACACAAAATTTTGCGATGAATATTTTTATGCTGGTTATGCATTGTTCGTATTTTTGAGTACGAAAATGAATTCAAGCACTCCAAACCAACGCAGCAGGCCTATAAAATAAATAATAAAGCGTAGCACAAAATATAGCCGTTAACTTGTACTTTATATAGCCCAAGCAGCCGAGCTAAGCCATCGACAGGGTTAATTCGGTGAATCGCACGGTTATCAAAAGTTTACGTCAACGTTGAGTTGGGGAAAGTGAAATTTTATTGTGCAAGGGTGTTATTCAACTTTAGAGCCGTTTTAAACCGAGTTTAAGATTTTAATAGATACTTTTGAGAGGCTTTGTTTTTCATAAAATGTGTGAATGTATTTTGTTTACTCTCATATTGTATTTACTTTGTTATATGCAAATAAATTGTTACTTGTCAAGATATTCGAGCCGATCTTACTTTCTTGAGTTATTTACTAACTTAACTAATAAAACATAACTATAGCCTTTAAATATCTTAGCTATATTTAATTCTACTCGCTTTCAACCCACTGCATACGCAGACATGTCATTAACTAAAATTATAACCGAGAGAAACACAGCACAAACATTTATTAATAAGCATTCAACTTCCCACAACAACAAACAAATCGAAACTCAAACACGGTACAGTCATTCACATAACACAAAATTCTGTTCAGGACACCGTACAGTCGCGTATAAAACCGTTTCAAACGAGGCCGCTGTGTTCAAAAATTGGCGATGTTTGTCCGAGAACAGGTGCACAAACAGTGCGGCATTATAAATACTGACTGTATATTTATGTGCTCGATTGTACTCGTAAGTTGGCGAGTTTATTTAGGACTAGTGTATTGTCGCAGTTAATCAATTATAAGCAGGTGGTTGTTTTAGCGGAGTGTTTCCTGGCTTAGTTGTCGGAGGATAAGATGAATGCATGCGACTGCATTAATTAATCACTTTGTGTGCTGATCTTAGAGCTAGGTTTTGCTGCATGAGAGTGTGGTGTGTGCTATGAATATTTTACTGTATATTTTGTGATAGTCTTACATATTTTCTTAACATATTAAACGCAACATTTTTCATAGGATGTTTTTGATAATTTCAAAATTTATTGGCGCCTGCCGCCGGGGCTGCGGGATTGTTTGAAAGAGATACTGAGTACGGTGGCCCTGGTACACAATAGGCTCCAGAAGGATGATTCTTCTGGTTCTGGTTCGTGGATTTTAGGCAATAAGTGTCTGACATCATGCTGCATCATGATCATCATGCTCATGCTGCATCCACAGCAGAAAGAATCATTTGATGATTTCCCACCGAAAGAAAAAGTCCTTATAAAGAGGGTTAATTTTTTAATAAACTAAGTCCCCGGCCCCTTTCGAAAAAAAAATTATAAGAAATACGATAATATGTAGTTCATATTCACCCATGTATATCCCATAGTTTCAAGCGTGTCGGAACCTACACTATATTCAACGCCCTGCGGCTACGCGCGAGGTAGCAGACCGTGTTCGTAGCCCGTAGCACATTCACGCTGTAATACTTTGCTACGAGCTACGAACAACATTCCCTTTTTAGATTTTTAGATTTGTGTAGCTTTCATCAACAATATGTACAAACACATTGTGCAATTAAGTAAGTATATACGTCACAAGGGTACTTGAATAAGTGTTAAAAAAAAGTTAACCTGAAACTTCAGTAAAGTTTCGATATCACCAATTTTTCAGTCTAATCATTAGGTAATTGAGTGCAAGAAAAATCTTTGACAGGAAATAATAAATTATTTCAAAAAGTTTCCGAAAAATGTAGAGATAATTTTAAAAGGCTGCAACAGTAATAACACAACTCGACATTTTTTTTAAATATAATAGTTGCAATTCATTTTAAACTTTATCTCATCACAGCAAGGTTCAAATTCCTCTGCATCTTAACGGAGAAGGTGGTACATATAGTGCATACTGTTGCATCAGCAATGCATGACTGTACCAAGACGACGTTATATTACACTTTAGGTTTTATTAGATTTGTATGACAATGTCCACGAGTTTACATACGTTTGAAGAATAATGTACATCATACGTCAATGTTCCTTGTTATTTTTAGATTTTAGCCACATGTTTGAGGAATTCTTGAATTGGTTTTATTAAAAAAGACGTATTCTTGGAAAAAGGCCTATGAAAAGTCTCTGTCTTTAATTTAATAAATCAGCTCCAAACAAATGGGGTACATTAATTAATACAATTTAAATGGTAATAAAAGGTCAAATTCGGTAAAAAGAAAGCATTTGAAAACATAAACTTTAAAAAAGCGGATCCATTTGTCTTTTTACTTGACAATACTTTTATTATTGTCACAAAATTATATGTATTTAAAACCAAACAATTTGTTCAGTAAGCTAACATTGTAATAAAGCAAGACATTTAGGTAATAAGCAAAACTAAACACTAATTCTGCCTAAAGTAACACAGAGTAAATAATTAGCACAGTGCGTACACAGTTGTTCCTTAACTGGGTATGTTGCCTACCGCACGATAGTTCTAACTTCTAACGGGATAATTTTCAACTCAAACATAGTCTCTACCTGGTTTATTTGGGAGCTCTGTGATATTACAACTTTGTTGTTACATAATACAAGTTTAAATTAATCTACACCTTCCAATTTTATTAACAAAAAAATGCTGCTCTCTGTTCTTCCATGATGTCACACGACTTCTGTATCGAATGAAAATTATGCCAATTTTTAGAACTTCACACCCAAACGAAAAACGGGCCTACTAACACTTCACTGTCTGTCCGTCTGTTACTAGGCTGTGTCTCATAAACCTCGATAGCAACACAGTTGATGTATTTATCATTACCGCTATTATTAAAAACGCTCACAGAAACTAAAATAGTACATATTTCAAGGGCTCCGAAATTTTTCAGGATATTTAAGAGATGACAATGTACATCAACAAAGAAAACAGCTACATCATTGCTATGACAACACTGAAAAATAAAAACATTGCACCGCCTCGTATCGCTCGGTTAATTTGCCACTCTTCTCGTAAAGTACTTTCCATACATAAACCACGTAAGTCGCTCTAAGAGCATATTAATTTCATTCTTTTTCTCAAGCTATTTACGGATAGGGCTGTCAGGGAGTCTTCTTTTTGTGTTAAAAAACAATGTTTTGTATTATTCATTGTACACGGAAGATTTTGAGCTCGTTTCACAGGTTCCAGATAAAATTACAGATAAGCTATCTGACAGATGTGCCATAAAAATGGTTCGATTTTCTATATGAGAATCTGTCAGATTCTCATATAGAAAACCTACCTATCGAGAACTTTATCTGACATCTCTGAAACTGACCCTCTCTTATGTTTTTAACTAATGTTTTTAATATAATATTGTTTTGTTTATTGTGTGTTTTTCCTCTCAGAATGTGTCCCGCATACCTATAAGCTCAGTCTTGCTACGCGTAACAAAATCCGCCAGTGTGAAAGCGCTGTTAGATAGACTAGTCTCCTTCTCACCCAGGTGCGCGGAATAGCTGGTGGAAGCTAGTATAATTCAAAAGCTTAAACTAAGCTGTGTTACAGGCACATCTAGGCTAATAAATTCCCTCTATCACACCCGTAGGATGTATTAGTTAATTGTGAGCTGCCATGATGCCTCCCCTAATTAGCCATGATCACGTGGCTAATTAGGGAGGGAGGTATATCAATATTTTGATACGAGAGTAATGTCCTCTAAGGGATCGTTGCGTAAGTGATTATAATATCAGTTTATAATGGAAATAAGTCAGGAAAAAAAATGATAGAACACTTATGAGTTATACTAAGTTTGTCTACTGGGCCGTTTCGAAGAATTCTTTCAGTGCTAGGTAACCCATTTATCGAAGAAGGCTTAAAACTATTAAAACCACTAGCAAAAGCTCGTTTATGTATACTTATTATTGGTATCTTCTGTCAATTATTACCGTGTGCAGAAGACAGTACAAAAATACATAGATTTTTATAGTAGGGAAACTTTACAATCACCTTATACATTAGACACGTGCATTCTAAGTTTCAATTCATATCGCAATACAAAGTCCCGAGATAGAATAAAATATACAATGAATAAATATTTATATATTAATCAAATATCTGATTCCACGTGGCTTATGCATCATTCATGGGTTGCAATAAAGCATAAGGTTCAGAACCCGTTCGTGTAATATTTCTTCTTTCGAATCGCTCGAATTAAATTCAGTGGTTTTTGCTGCGCCTTTTGTGAATTTGAATGGGTTATGCAAATTAGATATTTCATTTTTCTATCTGAATAATGGTTGCTGTTACGTGATTTTTGCTAATTTGGTTCTTGGTTTTAAACATTGTTTTAACAGCCCTGACGAGGACCTTAAGAATGAATTTAAAGGCCAAAATATTTAACCTTTTTTTTATAATTATTCCCTTTTTGGAACATAATTGATTTTATCACTTCTACAGAAAAGATAACTGGTAAACAGGTAAGACGGTAGATTTTCAAAGACTCACGGACTTCAACATATTTTTGAGGGGTGTTTTCCGTCAATCAAGACTTCTTCAAACATCCGAACCGCAATAAAAATTCGTCGAAGTCTCGGAGACACCGCTGCCATTCTATGGTGACATCTATTGGAAGGCAAAACGACGTATCCATTGAATTTACATTCGAATAAGCTCTTGTGCAATCGGATGTATAAAACCAAATATTAAAGGACAAATATTTTTTAACATGGTTAGCCATAAATATATTCTATTCTATTCCATGTACTGATAAAAAAGAAAATTCGTGTACCAGCTCCTTCATTTGCGCCCCGTTAAAACTAATTACTGTACACGGATAAAATATAGCCATAACACCCGGGACAGTGTAGCTTTCCAACAATTAATGATTTCATCGTCAGTTTAGCAGTTTCAGATCCTTTAGGGTATACATAAACAATAAATCTCTTTCTCAATTGTGAAGATTATTGCGCATACCTATTGAAGGCGATGTAAATATCTTAACCTTTCCTTCGTAAGTGTTTTACTGCTATTAACATAGTAATAAAATAAAACAAGGCTAATGTTAAAGGAAAGGCCATGTTTGGTCGCACACCGCTCTACATCTTCCCGATAAAGGTGAGAAGTAACGATCTCCTTTTAGCCAAGATCACCCTCTTGATAACACAGTGTAAACCTATTGCTATTCCTATAAATAGTTCAGTGTGTGGTATATAAATATTTTTACTCTCATCAAGAAAGGTTAGGTTACATAATTAAAAATGCCCTATTCTAAGTCAATATTTTAAGCAAATAAGTTAGAAGCAACATCTATTTTTACATAACTTATCCATAATAAACAATTTTCATATAAAAATAGTGTAGTATAGAAGCAAAATAATTACTGTTTAAGAATCAACTAACATTCGATATGCCAAGATGGTGTCCGCTATAATATTCAAAGATATAAAAAAATTAAACCTTATAGGCTTTACATAAAAATCGTTAAAATTAAGCCAATACTGTTCCAAGCTTACCAATAATTCAACTCCAAAATAATATTAAGACGTTTTTAAATTATTACCTACATCTCATCACAACAGACTTTAAGATCGAAGCCTAATCAAGAAACAAACTTGTACTACGGAATTCGAAGCATGAAGCTCGTATCAAGCTTTCAACTTTACCCAACAAAGTAGAAGTGCAGTATTAAAGTACCGATATCAGTTACCTTAGACACTTTTACACGTTACCTGAAGTGCAACGTAAAGCATTCAAGTATTTTACTCTATGGGTTACATGAGTTCGGATTGGAGGGTTACAGGGTTACCATTTTTTGTCGTACTTTCAAACGCGTGTTCAGGTTATATACTGATTTACAAAGCTATTTTAAAACTATACAGTAATTAATGTAATATTTTTTATCATCCCGCTACTGGGCACAGGTCTCTTCTTACACAGAGAAAAGAATGTGCTTTTGACATATTTCTCTTCTATGGTAGATTGTGACACAGATTCCAAACATCCAAACAGTTTAAAAACTTTCCCGTGCAACATTTTTATATTTCGAAACACTCAAACGAGAGAATCATTCTAAAAATTTACGGAAAATAAAATCAAAATATAACAAATCCGTAAAATATAAATAAACCATATCCTTACAGCTTCAATGGCAAATAACTCTGTAATGACTCCCAAGTTAACCCTGTAAGCGCTGAGACATTTTATTGAATCGTAAGGTGACATAAAAAGGGTTATTTGGGCATGACGAAGGTTTGTATGGAAAATCGGGCGTAATTATGTGTTGTCGAATGGGTTCGGACAGTGGAATAATGATCATGACTTGGTAGTTTACAAAATAATGTTTGTAGTTTATGTTACTACTACAATAAATGACTCATTCATCCACTCGGCCACGTCAATATGATCCATGTGACCGAAAAAGGAAAATCATAATTTAATTATACGTGTTATCAAAAGTCTGGCTAGTACCTAAATAAATATATTTAAACCGTTTTTATCTATATATAATTTCCTACATTTTTCTAATGCAGAGGACAAACAGAAACCTATTTTAACCGTATAATACAGTATGTATAAATAGAAATACATACCTATTTCAGCAAAATCTCATTTCCCCTCACAAAGAACAAACGAACAAAATTAATAAAACGGTATTTCCTCGTTTATTCTACATCAAATTTAAAATTGCAATAACACTCATCAGGTAACGCAAAGCATTTAATATGAATGCCGTTCCGTACATTTAACTTTTTAACTCGTTTCTAGTTAAATGGGAAAGTTTAAAGAGTGAATTGCTCGTACAAATGGTGTATGATGTTAGTTTAAAATCGTAACTAGTTTTATATGGTGTGTAATTAAAGATGACTGTTATGCTCGAAGTGATAAACAGAGGTGAAATGGTTTGTCGGTAATCTGGATGGGAAACGTAAAGCTAATACGTAGGTATATTGGGACAGTACATCGGAGGATCGTAGTTACACCCGATCAGCCCCATGGTAAGCTGATTGATTAGCTTGTGTTACCTATGGGTGCTAACACAACTGATAAACTACATAATTATAACATACCACAAATAGCTAAGATGTCATTTGAAATTATTTATAACTCCAACTTAAAAAAAAGGAATGTAGCTATTTATTGTTATCAAAATACCGAATTTAAATATGAGTTATTTTCTCAGTGATGTACTTACTCACTGCCTAGGAAAAAGCCCACCCAATCTACAGAACAGTTATCAAATATTGCTTCACTACATAAACTCACACCCATCGCTCCTCAGACTAACACAACCACATATCTCCTAGCTACTCTAATTGATATCTGAAGCTTCGATAAAGTCCAGTTTGGCGTCGGCTTAAGCAACACTAATGGACTGCCCACACTTCCCCGTAACGTGTCGATTTAGCCAAACAGGGGCCAAAACTGCATTGAATTTCAATATCAAACTGATTCAATATGAAATTCATGTAAACTTACTGTTCTTGCATTTTAATGTTATTACTCAGAATACATTTGGAGGTTCAATTTGAATTAGACTGTATGAATTAATGGTGAGATGGTCAGCAAAAACTTTCTTACTAGCCGTTGCAATTTTATATGCACTTGGCAGATATCGGAATAACATACATGTAAGTAACTTTTTGACAATTTGCGAGAAATATTCTCCTAGGTGCTCGGGTGGAAGATCAGGGGGCACGGCAGTGCCCCCGCCAAGTCAAGCAGAAAAAGCGGCACGGCCGTACCATCCTTTTCTCGAAGCAATTCAGGCTATTTTCGACCCCCTATAATTTCGTTGTGGATAAAACAAGAAGCCTGAATTTTCAGTAACTAATCAGGCATTGTATAAATACGGTGTATTTAAAATTTCAGACAATTTGTACCAGTAGTTTAAGAATAACAACTAGGTAAAGTTTCTGAATTTTGTCACTCACTGACTCACCGATCATCAAAAGTCCAAGGTACTTCTAGCAGACATAGAAGCTTCAAATTTAGAATACATATAGAGTTTAGTGTCCTTATTATGGGAAAACTTAAATATTTTCTAATTTTGGTCCAGTTTTCTAAATACACTAACTGCATGAATAACTTTGTAATCCTATATAAATGTATAGGATTACAAGGTTACATTTGCAGTTAATGAATCATTACTGTACAATGGAAAATAATAGGTGTAGATAGATACCTACTATATGAGGCATAACGGGAGGGGGTATAGAGTGGGTAAGGGTGTGTTTAGCCCATGAAACTGAACAACATACTCGTGGGAAAATATGCTGAATTATGAAAAAAACGTATTTCCTTACATTACAAATTCTACTTATGTTCCAAGAGAAAAGTTGTTCAGTTGCCTGGGCTGAACACACCCTTTACGTGTCTCTTGTATTATGTAAAGATAAACTCTACAAAAAGAAATGAAATCCCATCAAAACATCCTGTAAAAAACCCAAGTCTCGCAGCTCAGTGTCTCTACCGTAAAAAGTTGTGAGATCCATGTAATACCAAGTCGGTTAATCTATTTAGTCTCTACTTAAAGGACCTTCTGTCTTAAGTTATTACATAAGTTATTATCATGCCAATATTAAAAATATGTTATGTTATTAACAAATAGATCGACTTGGCCATCGCATGAAAACACAATAAATATTACAATTATATTAGATTTTTTAGTCTATCGCGCCTCATGCGATTGAAATTCTCGAAACCAATTCATTAATCGGTACTCTTGTTCGACATTGAAGTTTCAGGAGCATTAACTTCTTTTAGATACTCACCTCGATCATCATATTCGGAAGGACTCTGGTGAGAAATTAGGTTGTTGGCCCGTCGTACTGTGTAGTGTGATACATACTAATAACCAAATCATGCGATGGCCAAGTCGATCTATTTGTTAATAACATAACATATTTTTAATATTGGCATGATAATAACTTATGTAATAACTTAAGACAGAAGGTCCTTTAAGTAGAGACTAAATAGATTAACCGACTTGGTATTACATGGATCTCACAACTTTTTACGGTAGAGACACTGAGCTGCGAGACTTGGGTTTTTTACAGGATGTTTTGATGGGATAGTAAATAACAAGTGAATCGTACTTTCCTTTTTAACAAAATCGTACCTGAATCGCTATTATTTGTCACTTTACTGCCTTGGTGAGAAATTATCGCCATCAGATATTAGTGAAGATTACCTTATACACAATAGTATAAAATATGACTGGAATCAGAGGATACTGGCATGAATATAAGTTTGCCAACTAATTAACTAAGCATAATTTAAGAAACTTTGGCAACTTCAACTTTTCATACAGCCAGATATTGATACAAAGCAACGCTAGCTATTTTTAACCCTCGACCCTTCATTTTAGCCAGCAGTAACCAGCAAAGGAAAAATAAGTAATAATGGTAAACCTGTGAAGGAAAACACAGTAACAAACCCTATACCGCTTCGTCGTAAACCCGAAACGTGGGTTATACTCGAACGAGGGATTAACATTCATAGCTATGCTGGTTTACCGAAAAGCTGTAAAATCTTAGGTCGGTTTGTGTTATTTTGTTTGGTAAATCAAAACCGATGGCATCAAAAAGTAAATCATTTTCAAAAAAAGTAAAAGTATATCATATCTACGACTTTTTGTAACTTATTTTTTTTTAACATTTCATTTGTATGTCACATGAAATACTCGTAAGTATATCGTAAGTATAAAATAGTTTTCAATTTATGAAAACAGAGGCAAACATAAATTCCACTTTGTATTGTACAATTTCATTTTCGAGTGTATAATATAACCATTTCGTGGAAATAGTTGTCTTAACTATTCCACCAAAAAGGTAAAAAGGGTTATCTTAATAAAATTTACATAATTTCCCAAATAATTTAATTTCAGAATTTCTTACTATCTCGAGGATCTTTCCCAAAATGCTTGAGATAATTTTACTTTCTGTTAGAATATTAAAAATAGTTAGGTTTACCCTTGTACAAAAATAGCTTTACTATTTATTAGTTCTTTCATGTTTAAAACAATCCGACAAATTTTCTTTGTTTCGAAAAAACATAAGAATAATGATTATTTTTACATTAACACGTAATCAGCAGTTCAAATTACTGGCAAGTGACGTCACAATTCGCGTGCTGTTTGCCAAGTCGTTAGGGCAGAAAGTAAGGGAAAGTTCAGCTATAGTTTGGAATGGCCATGATCCTACTCTGATGGCTACGACAGGTAGTTTCGGCGTAATCACCACACTTACATACAAATGTAAAAAGTGCGGTGGTGGACTTTTCTTGTAAAATAAATTTTTAATTCATAAGTTAACAAAGTAGGTACTTGGTCAACCAAATCATTTAAATGAATAGTTAAATTGCACACAAATTTAAGTCCAAAACAAATAACAACCGCAAGGAACGAAAGCCAGCTAAAATTAAACAACCTCGTACCAGCTTATACAATTCTACCACAAGCCACAGCTAAACTAAATAGCTATGAAATAATCCGTCAGTCCATATACCAGCTAATAGATTGACCTACCCGGTACCCACTCGCCTACACTTGGCTTTAGGGCTGTCACACATCGGATTATCGACTTACCTCTTTTTACATTCCGTTAAGCTCTGAAATACAGCAATTAGGACATCTCTTCGAATAAGGACTTGAAACAGCAAACATTTTTGATTTTTGAAGGTCAGTAATTTACCTCGTGAAGGAAGAATATGGTATTAGAAATAAATATCAGATAATGTTAAAAAAAAAACAGATGAATATCCTTTTGGTAGCTTTGTTGTTAAAATCGAATTTAAAATCATAACAATAGACTTTTTATCTATAAGTTAATATATTTTATACAAATAAGTACAAATTAATTTCTGAATTGAATTTCATTATTTAGACGTGTGAAAATTATTAATTAGTTTTATCGCAGCTATATTATCGTTTACCAATCCGACAGCCCTTGTAAATATTGGCAGAACCAATATTGCCATCTAAAATTAATATTTTGCACCCGTCTGTCTGGTAGTTTCGGGAAATTAATTATTAACTAACTTAAGTAATCCGTTAAACTCCAGTTATTAAGTTAGATCCGTCAATTTGTTACTCGTTTTAAAGTATAAAGTTAAACGATAATGTTTATTGGAGTCAATATTTTTATTATATTGAAATACAGGAAACGTAAACACAAGGAGATTGAGAACTTTTTCAAATTAAAACTGTAATTAAACAAGTAAATAAAAGCACATTTTTTTCCTAGCCTATGATTTCTACTACCAACGAAATGCACTAAAACAACTTAATGCATAAAAAAATAATTCATAAAACTTAAATTTTAGACTTAAATAAACAGAGGTACGTAGAATATCAATATCGATATACATAAATATACCGATATTTTTCCAACAACAAAAATTTTACCAATCGAACATTAACCTTCCACTATTGTGATAAAGTTGAAAATCGATCACAGAAATTTGGCAGATTTGGGTACACTGACTTGCTGTCGACTATACCAAAGACCAGTTCGTAATCTAAGAAAAGACAGCGATCGAACGCAGCTTCCGTGTCCTAAGACACGGGGACGGAAATTGTTACTGCAACATATTGCAGGTATAACAGGTAGCTCTTGTATCAACAGTTGCTGTAATATTAACAAACATATAACAATGTTGGTTTTGTCTATATTATAATACTAGTTTCTGCCAATGATATGACAAACGACGAACTAATTAAACTAAGTAGACATTATCTAAGAACGGATTTTACGAAAATCTGCCCTCGAGCATCACGTTGTTTCTCCGGGCTCTTAGAATTCGCCATCAGACGTTTCAGATATTTGATTATGACGACCCGTTGTCGCTGGTAGCTACTAGCTGGTAGGTATATAATAATGTGTTATAATTAGAGCTTATAATAATGAGTCAATATGTAGTACTTTTCAACCACGTTCGAAACTTTTAAGGAAACGTCATGTCAGAAACCTTTCAACAATTTGGTACGGGTATTGTTTTCATCGGTGCGTTGATTCAGACGGCCGAGCATTTTCTAATATATGCATGCATATGTAAGATTTACTAAAATTGATGGATTTTTCAGAAATGCATTACTGAGTTTTCAGAGAGACTCAGATAATAACTAAAAATAACGCAAATCGAATATTTACATATTTCTATGAGGCATAAACGTAGGCAAAAAATGTAGCTGTCGTTAAAAAATATACAAGAAGATACTAATTGTATTTTATATCATTTAACTAAGCCGTGCTGCCGACAGCGATCGAGCGCAGTTTCCTCGCACTCCAGACACGACGCGGAAGTTCGTTACTGCGACACGGTTGTATCTACTGCGTTTATTTACCTGTTCTTTGAACTTTGTCAAAGCTTCTTTAATTTTAAAAGAAAGAAATGGGTCCTGATTTTGTATTATCGAAACTAACCTGCAGGCTGCTGTTTGATTTGGAAAAAGCTGTGTAAACATTTCGTTTTTTTTATAACATCGTACTAAGCATGTTGAAAACAGCGTTTATGCGTTAGCGTATGTTTTTTTTGCCCTAAACATGTTTAGTTTACTTCGATAAAGTACATTTTCCTTCACTATTACAAATGTTATTTTAACTTCATGGGTAACAGACAGGTCAATAAACGCAATTGCTTTCAGAATTTAATAAAAACCATATTTTTAAAGCTTGTCACTTTGATAAAATTAGGGCAATATGTTTGTTAGACAAATATTGACTAAAGTTCTTTTTTAGACTTTTGGGAAAAGGCTGGGCAGAGGACGTACCACCCAACACAAACTCGTACTTAATATATTCATAAAAAGCAACCTTGTATAAAATACATTGGAAGCAACACTATTATATTATTAAAACAAAAAGTTATAAAATGAACAAAAAAAATTAATGAAATAAATACAAATTCAATGAACATAACAATAATGAGTCATAATACGGAGTGTAACAATGAATAAAGTCGCTGCCATTGTCCGTCGGCAGCGACTTTTATTATTTTCTATAGAAACAAACAAACGGTTTTATTCCTTGTTTTAATCTGTGCGACATACTTTCTGAGGTGATCGCGGGTAATTAGGTGGGGACGAGTTTATTATACGGCACACGAAATTCCCAAACATTTTGTGTAACTGCCTACCAAGTTATTTTTAGTTTGGTGCGTGCCACCCCCGAATATGAAGTAATTTTTTTCTTCTTCTATTTTTGTTTGGACGTGTATTTTATATATAAGATTTTTTCGAATAATGTGTTTTCAATTTACTTATTTCTTGATTATATTGTAAATAAACATTAATCTGCACTTGGTCATTCCCGGTGATACTTTTTTTACCCGACTAGGGCGAAGCGAAAAGGAGGGTTATGATTTTGACCTGTTTGTATGTATGTATGTATGTTCATCGGTTCCCTCATAACTTCTAAACTACTTATCGTAATTTAACAAATGAGATATCATTAGAAGCGTCTTGGCCGTCCGCTGGTTATAGGATATGTAAAATTACAAAAATATTCTTGTGGCGCCCTCTAGAGGACATTAAGTAGTCAACTTAAAAAAAATGTCATCATAAGGTACCGTGTTGCATATCAAAAGAAAGGGCTTAATTAGCACATTTCAAAAATATAAATATTGTAGGTAAATATTGTATAAGGCGCCTTCTGGAGAATGAAAACATCGTAGTAGGCTCAGGTCTATAGATGGTTTATTTATTTGTGCCTTGGATTTTATCAAATAAAGTGCCCTCATGATTCACGAGTTCTAGAGGAATTAGAAAGGTTGCGCAGTCTCCAAAATTATTAAAATAAAAAATAAGTTCAAAAACTAAAACCCGACTACTGAAATATCGCGCTCTAAAAAGCAAAAAACAAGATAATATGCATTAATGTGTTACATAAAATACTAATCATAAGGATGTTAAGATAGTAGCCGTAGTCGTATGTTGCCACAATACTAACAAAACAGCACACTGTGTTATTTAAAATACTCCGTCAATCTCAACCGTTTCAACCATTTTTAGATGAGCCTATTGAGAGCTGACGCTGGCCTTTAGTGAAAGAGTAACATCCCTAAACAATAACATAGTGGCATACGACTACGGCTACTATCTTAACATCCTTATGATTTAGGTATTTTATTGTAAACACATTAATGCATATTATCTTGTTTTTGCTTTTTAGAGCAGCGCGATATTTCAGTAGTCGGTTTTTAGTTTTTGAACTTTATTTTTTATTTCAGTTTATTTTCCAGCAAAGAACCAAGAAGGAAAAAAAAATAATACGAAAACCGCTTCAGAAGAGATACAAAATCTTGTCAACCGATTCTCTTCTACAGATCTAGCCCAAATGATTTCAATCGAGTCTTATAAAGCCTGCAAAACGATCTGTATGCACCATCCAATGCGAAATTGCACCCCCGTTCGCTAAGTGATCCGGTTTGACGTCGACTATCAGGTAGAAAAATATCTATTTTCTAGTCGTTTGAGTTCTCACCCATCCGAGCTTTAGAAACGTGCTTTATTTCTATCAGGCTCTTATTTCTATGTAGATTTTAGGCTTTAAACATAGTTTGAAGAAAAATTACTATCATCTTTTTATAATGCTTGCCTTGTGGCATTATTTTTAAGCGAGAAATGGTTACGGCGTTTTTCACGCTGGATTTTCCGTTTCAATTTTTTCGCGTAGATCGGACGGTGCTGTTTACGCGTTATACTTGTGACAGCAAGCCAATTGACAACAAACTAGCTTCAAATTTACTGACAGCATGAAACCCACCACGGCAGGCTTTCGCCGAAAAGTCGAGCGGGAAAATTGAACGGAAAATCCAGCGTGAAAACGCCGTAACCATTTCTCGCTTAAAAATATGCCACAAGGCAAGCATTATAAAAGATGATAGTAATTTTTCAAACTATGTAAAGCTAAAATCTACATAGAAATAAGAGCCTGATAGAAATAAGCACGTTTCTAAAGCTCGGATGGGTGAGACCTCAAACGACTAGAAAATAGATATTTTCTACTGAGTCGACGTCAACCGGGATCACTAGCGAACGGGGGTGCAATTTTACGCATGATTGGTGCATAACAGATCGTTTGCAGCTTTTATTAAGACTAGATTGAAATCACTTGGGCTAGATCTGTAGGAAAGAATCGGTGACAAAGATTTTGTATCTCTGAACGGTTTTTCGTATTATTTTTTTTCCTTCCTTGGTTCTTTGCTGGAAAATAAACTGAAATAAAAAATAAGTTCAAAAAAACTAAAACCCGACTACTGAAATATCGCGCTCTAAAAAGCAAAAAACAAGATAATATGCATTAATGTGTTACATAAAATACTAATCATAAGTGTTAAGATAGTAGCCGTAGTCGTATGCCACTATGTTATTGATTTAGGATGTTACTTTTCACTAAAGGCCAGGCGTCAGCTCTCAATAGGCTCATCTAAAAATGGTTGAACGGTTGAGATTTGACGGAGTATTTTATAAATACACAGTGTGCTGTTTTGTTAGTATTGGTGGCATACGGACTACGGCTACTATCTTAACATCCTTATGATTAGTATTTTATGTAACACATTAATGCATATTATCTTGTTTTTTGCTTTTTAGAGCGCGGATATTTCAGTAGTACGGGTTTAGTTTTTGAACTTATTTTTTATTTTTAATAATTTGGAGACTGCGCAACCTTTGCTAATTCCTCTAGAACTCGTGAATCATTGAGGGCACTTTATTTGATTAAAATCCAAGGCACAAATAAATAAACCTATCTTATAGACCTGAGGCCTACTACGATGTTTTCATTCTCCAGAAGGCGCCTTATACAATATTTACCTACAATATTTATATTTTGAAATGTGCTAATTAAGCCCTTTCTTTTGATATGCAAACACGGTACCTTATGATGACATTTTTTTTAAGTTGACTACTTAATGTCCTCTTAGAGGGCCCACAAGTATATTTTTTGTAATTTTACATATTCTATAACCAGCGGACGGCCAAGACGCTTCTAATGATATCTCATTTGTTAAATTACGATAAGTAGTTAGAAGTTATGAGGGAACCGATGAACATACATACATACATACAAACAGGGTCAAAATCATAACCCTCCTTTTTCGCTTCGCCCTAGTCGGGTAAAAAAAGTATCACCGGGAATGACCAAGTGCAATTAATGTTTATATTTACAATATAATCAAGAAATAAGTAAATTGGAAAACCACATTATTCGAAAAAATCTTATATATAAAATACACGTCCAAACAAAAATAGAGAGAAGAAAAAAATTACTTCATATTCGGGCGGGTGGCACGCACCAAACTAAAAATAACTTGGTAGGCAGTTACACAAAATGTTTCGGAATTTCGTGTGCCGTATAATAAAACTTTCCCCACCTAATTACCCGCGATCACCTCAGAAAGTATGTCGCACAGATTAAAACAAGGAATAAAACCGTTTGTTTGTTTCTATAGAAAATAATAAAGTCGCTGCCGACGGACAATGCAGCGACTTTATTCATTGTTACACTCCGATTTATATGACTCCATTATTGTTATGTTCATTGAATTTGTATTTATTTCATTAATTTTTTTTTGTTCATTTTATAACTTTTGTTTTAATAATATAATAGTGTTGCTTCCAATGTATTTTATACAGGTTGCTTTTTATGAATATATTAAGTACGAGTTTGTGTTGGGTGGTACTTCCTCTGCCCAGCCTTTTCCCAAAAGTCTAAAAAAGAACTTTAGTCAATATTTGTCTAACAAACATATTGCCCTAATTTTATCAAAGTGACAAGCTTTAAAAAAAATATGGTTTTTATTAATTCTGAAAGCAATTGCGTTTATTGACCTGTCTGTTACCCATGAAGTTAAAATAACATTTGTAATAGTGAAGGAAAATGTACTTTATCGAAGTAAACTAAAACATGTTTTAGGGCAAAAAAAACATACGCTAACGCATAAACGCTGTTTTCAACATGCTTAGTACGATGTTATAAAAAAAACGAAATGTTTACACAGCTTTTTCCAAATCAAACAGCAGCCTGCAGGTTAGTTTCGATAATACAAAATCAGGACCCATTTCTTTCTTTTAAAATTTAAAGAAGCTTATGACAAAGTTCAAAGAACAGGTAAATAAACGCAGTAGATACAACCGTGTCGCAGTAACGAACTTCCGCGTCGTGTCTGGAGTGCGAGGAAACTGCGCTCGATCGCTGTCGGCAGCACGGCTTAGTTTAAATGATTAAAATACAATTAGTATCTTCTTGTATATTTTTTAACGACAGCTACATTTTTTGCCTACGTTTATGCCTCATAGAAATATGTAAATATTCGATTTGCGTTATTTTTAGTTATTATCTGAGTCTCTCTTGAAAACTCTGAGTAATGCATTTCTTGAAAAATCATCAATTTTAGTAAATCTTACATGAGTATGCATGCATCCATATTAGAAAATGTCGGTCGTCTGAAATCAATTCTGCGCAGGCGCGATGGACAACAATACCGTAGCCAAGCCATTGTTGAAAGGTCTTCTTGACATGACGTTCCTTAAAAAGTTGCTTCGACACGTGGTT
>NWSH02000560.1:12950084-12965735 GCA_002382865.2 Heliothis virescens
TTTTTTTTTATATTTTTATTTTTTAACTTTTTTTGGCAAGAAAACATGAATATTACAAAAATAATCAATTTTCATTAAAATATATGACTAAAGTTTAGAATGCAAGTATAAAATAATTTTGACCGCCTAAATCCTTTAAATCGACCTATGTGCGCCGTGCGTAGCTGTTGTTGAAAATACTGGTTTTGAATTTTAATTCGTATTTTTTTTGTTTCTATATCAAGCGACAAAAACATTTTCTAAATTCTTAGTATTTTTATTGAATAAATATTAGATATAATTAAATAGAATTTCACTGTAATATTTGAATACACATTCAAATATTAGGTTTAAGATTTGATTAACTTGAACAGAGTGTATCCTTAATTAATTTGCTAAGTTCCAAACGACTTTATTACTTAATTGTAACTTCATTAACATCGAGAACGTAAGGTGCAAATTGTAATAAAAAGACAGAATCTGTATCTCTTTGTGTCTTTATTTTATCCTAATTAGGATGTCTTAATTAAAATAAATTTCTCAATGAAATAGGAATTCAGATAGTCATATTTCCATTTCTATGTTGTTAAGATAAGGTACCTAAGTCTTAGTTTTTCTAAACCCAATCTTACAGGGCTTAGCAAGGACCATTCAGCGGAATAGCTTTTAAGACTAGCTCTTGTATTTATTTTCGTATAGAGCTCTTCGAAACTTTTATTTTAGCTTGTTAAATAACGTTTTTTTAAACGCATGCCATCTAGGAAAACGTCTTGAAGAAAGCCTAAAATCTCGAATCCACCTTGAGCAAGCATGGCTTTTAATGTTCATTCCTTGTCTGTACGAGCAAAGGCCTGTGTTTTGCTTTGGAATTAACGGTGATTTATGATCATCTTCTTAATTGTACCAAAAGTTCTTAAACTTCAGGATTTACTCATTCATTTCTATTCAAGAAACAAAATTACATACGTATAACCTCCGAACCATGCCCGTGTATTTGAGAGGCAGGTCGTCTAACTACTAGGCCATTATGACAGAGAATATGTATATAAAATAAATGAAAATTTATTCATATCCAAGTCCTAGACCAGATATTAGCATGCAGATGAAGACTTTAATTTTTCTAAGAGTAAGAGAAAGGCAATAGACTGTCCTAACTACACTTTAATATTTGCTAATTAAAGGTTGGTTTATTGATAATATTTTCCGTATATTAACACTATTTTTGACCTAACCTACATTACATCTACATGTATGTACGTACATACCTACATATCGTCATACCGATACCGTCATAAACACAAGTGGTTTAAATCACAACCGATGTATCGAATATCGAGTTGTTATCGCTAAACAAACTGACTGTTTCGACTGAATAATCGGAACCGCGATCGTTATAATGATTCACAAGTTCACAACTGAGGGAAAACCAACAATTAGAGATACACCGTCAATTGTTTGTGCAACGTACTTGACTTAAAACTATAATGAACTGTAAACTTTGAAGTATCTACCTTTTGTTCTTATTTTTTTATAGCTGCTGTTATTTATATGGGTATTGGGTAACCAGATAACAGACAGTAATTAAATCTATGTTTTAACACCGTGAGATACGCGCGTAAAACATAAATTTCCTTGGTAGATGAGTAAAAACATATGAAAGAAGTGGATTAAAGTTAATGTAGAGAAAGATACAACTACTTATACCAATCATGGTAATAGTAGCTGAGTATAATGTAAATAATGTTGCCATATCAAATTTAATAATAAATCATGGACTATTTTTCACTACGTTCCGTTTATTTTATCCTGCACAACCAACCTAGGTACCTACTTATTAACTCATTGAAACTACAATGTAGCGTAACTCCATTACGTAGGTAGTCAAAAGCTAAGTTTAGACGCAACGGCACGTGGTAATGCATTGTGACAATGCTCCTATTGATAACAGGCAAGGTGAACACAACCTTTGTTCTCTTATCAGACCTTAATCAGTTGCCAATAGTCTTGTGATAATAATAATTGGCATATTTAGACTAACGAAGCCGTGGCCGCAATGTTATTATGACTATAAAATAGTCAAAGTTGCGTAGAATTTTAATGCAATTATTCTAGATCATACTTTTCCTCCACTTCTTGGCAATCTTATAAGTATACCTAGGTATTAACGCTGTAGACTATGTTGTCATTATTTTGCGTGAAATCCTTATAGTATGATCCTTGACATAAAAGTATACACCATTATTTACGACTGTGACAACAAAGTATAACAATAGTGTTCATTATTCAAAATTCTCATAAAATAATCACTGACATCCGATAGACACCACATCTTACACTAAAAAGAACTATTAGACTACTCACCAGAGACCCGTTGCCATACAGGGTGTCATACGACTCAGCTCTCGACGCGACATTCCGAAGCTTGCACGGTTTCTTCAGCGGTGGTGGCGGCTGCGCATGCTTATGGGAGGGGGAAGCCTGCTGGTTCCCCCCGCCGCCTCCCCCGGCCCCCACATGGTTCGCACTAGCCTTATTATCCTTCTCCTTTACAATCTTACTGTTATGCGTCAAATTATTCTTGGTAAAGTTACCGAGCTGCTCAAACATGCTCGTCAAGTGTTGGGACATCATTTTTGCGGATTTAAAGGGATTCTACTCAGCTGTATCCGCGCATTCGACTATACATTTCTGGTGCACTGTTTTCTGGGGATTTTTTACATGTTTTTATGTCCTGTTGATTTGGAATGAAAATTCGTCTTTTAAAGTAGGGTGTGAAAATTAAAGTTCCATGTCTAAAATCTAGGCGCTCATAAAAGTTCCTACATTTACATGTACTGAGGCTCAAATCATACACTAATAGAAACCAAAATAACCCCGACATCTAGGCACGATCTCATTTACGCATAGGTACCGCCGTGTATCTGACAGTACCATTGTACCAATAATTGCTAACGCTCGCACAGTTAATGCACGTTTTGCTCAAAACTTTCCTAAATAAGCTGTGAGCGTTCGCGGTGTTCGAACGGGGTCGACGTGTAAAACAATGACGTCACCACTGCGATACTGTCAGTCGAATTCCGGAGCGAGTTCCCTCAGGCAAGTTGTCTTGGCAACCTATAGTAGCGATGTTTTCTCTGTCATGAACTGTTGTAAGTCAGCGAACAGATCAGTACAACACTTCGAAATATTAATATCGACATAACTTAGTTCTAACTTCCAAAAAATCGTAATTGTCTGAAACAGGTTTTAGGTAATCCCAAAATAGATCACTGATGTAAAAAGTAATTTTGCTTCTATTTTCGTAATTCCACAAGTTCTAGGTTTCATGTGACATCAAATAGATCACGATAATAAACAGAACATTCTAAAATCCGCAGGGAAATTTATTTTTACGTATCTGTCCCTAGTAATATAAAAATGAGCAAGCCCCTAGCTTCTACATTTACATGGAAAAACCGCTGAACCTATTTCCAGTTAAAACTGAAACAGGTGATGTCTGTTTTTCATCGGAATATATGAAGAAGTTGCGCACCGTGTCTAATTCGAAGTCTAATATAAGAGCAGTATCAAACGATAAATTTCTTAATTTATACAGACTCGCACGTTTCAACAAACTGCTAGTAAATTAAACAAACTTCCAAGAGACGGTAGCATCATAAACTGCTGTTAAAGGGTGTTACGATATTTTAATGTTCAACTTCGTTACTTGGTTGAGCTGAACAACTTGTGAATCAACAAGTCAGCGACGCCCGGCGAGTTCTTGCATTTAATACCAAGTTTAGTGTCGCATCAACACAGTTATTCAGTCTCAATCACTCTTCGGAATATTTCACCTATTAAAATTATTCTTCAAAAATAAATCCACATTAAAATTGTATTCGAATTTAAAACGCTATCATTTTCAGAAACAGAAACGTATCAAACGTGACAAGAAGATAAAGAGAATTGAAAAACCGGCCAAGTGCGAGTCGGACTCGCACACGAAGGGTTCCGTTCCAATATCTATGAAAAATAAACGTACTTATTACCTACAATTAGCCAAAACACAAATATATGAATAACAAAGTTATAATTTGCGGTTACTGAAAAAGAGCTATATCTCAAAAACCACTAACTGTATCTTGTTCAAACCAATTTTGGTTAGTAGTTTTTATTGAGATCTATAACATATATTTTTTTCAGATTTTTCACTTTGGTAGTTTAGAAATTACAGGGGGGGGGACACACATTTTGGCACTTTGGGAATGTCTTACTCTAAAATGATTGACTTTAGGAAAAAATGGTTTTAGAAACCTCAATCTCATTTTTAAAGACCTATCTATAGACACCCCACAAGTATAGGTTAGATGAAAAAAAATTTTTTAAGTTTCAGTTCCATGTATGGGGAGCCCCCCTCTAATATTATTATTTTTTTATTTTTTCATAAGAATCGTAAAGCGGTCAATGAAATACATCTACCTACCAAGTTTTAACTGTGTAGTCCTAATAGTTTCGGAATAAAGTGGCTGTGACATACGGACGGACGGACAGACAGACAGACAGACAGACAGACAGACAGACAGACAGACAGACAGACAGACAGACAGACAGACATGCAGACAGACAGACAGACAGACAGACAGACAGACAGACAGACAGACAGACAGACAGACAGACAGACAGACAGACAGACAGACAGACAGACAGACAGACAGACAGACAGACAGACAGACAGACAGACAGACAGACAGACAGACAGACAGACAGACAGACAGACAGACAGACAGACAGACAGACAGACAGACAGACAGACAGACAGACAGACAGACAGACAGACAGACAGACAGACAGACAGACAGACAGACAGACAGACAGACAGACAGACAGACAGACAGACAGACAGACAGACAGACAGACAGACAGACAGACAGACAGACAGACAGACAGACAGACAGACAGACAGACAGACAGACAGACAGACAG
This sequence comes from Heliothis virescens, assembly GCA_002382865.2. Classification (NCBI taxonomy): domain Eukaryota; kingdom Metazoa; phylum Arthropoda; class Insecta; order Lepidoptera; family Noctuidae; genus Heliothis; species Heliothis virescens. The sequence continues at coordinate 12,955,026 of NWSH02000560.1, forward strand.
ACAGACAGACAGACAGACAGACAGACAGACAGACAGACAGACAGACAGACAGACAGACAGACAGACAGACAGACAGACAGACAGACAGACAGACAGACAGACAGACAGACAGACAGACAGACAGACAGACAGACAGACAGACAGACAGACAGACAGACAGACAGACAGACAGACAGACAGACAGACAGACAGACAGACAGACAGACAGACAGACAGACAGACAGACAGACAGACAGACAGACAGACAGACAGACAGACAGACAGACAGACAGACAGACAGACAGACAGACAGACAGACAGACAGACAGACAGACAGACAGACAGACAGACAGACAGACAGACAGACAGACAGACAGACAGACAGACAGACAGACAGACAGACAGACAGACAGACAGACAGACAGACAGACAGACAGACAGACAGACAGACAGACAGACAGACAGACAGACAGACAGACAGACAGACAGACAGACAGACAGACAGACAGACAGACAGACAGACAGACAGACAGACAGACAGACAGACAGACAGACAGACAGACAGACAGACAGACAGACAGACAGACAGACAGACAGACAGACAGACAGACAGACAGACAGACAGACAGACAGACAGACAGACAGACAGACAGACAGACAGACAGACAGACAGACAGACAGACAGACAGACAGACAGACAGACAGACAGACAGACAGACAGACAGACAGACAGACAGACAGACAGACAGACAGACAGACAGACAGACAGACAGACAGACAGACAGACAGACAGACAGACAGACAGACAGACAGACAGACAGACAGACAGACAGACAGACAGACAGACAGACAGACAGACAGACAGACAGACAGACAGACAGACAGACAGACAGACAGACAGACAGACAGACAGACAGACAGACAGACAGACAGACAGACAGACAGACAGACAGACAGACAGACAGACAGACAGACAGACAGACAGACAGACAGACAGACAGACAGACAGACAGACAGACAGACAGACAGACAGACAGACAGACAGACAGACAGACAGACAGACAGACAGACAGACAGACAGACAGACAGACAGACAGACAGACAGACAGACAGACAGACAGACAGACAGACAGACAGACAGACAGACAGACAGACAGACAGACAGACAGACAGACAGACAGACAGACAGACATGACGAATCTATAAGGGTTCCGTTTTTTGCCATTCGGCTACGGAACCCTAAAAACGAGGTCCCCATAATCGCCGTCGGACAAAATGAACGCACTTCCTACTCAACTATTCTGTTTAAAAACCTTTGCGAAAGGAAATTGTGGAAAAAATATTCGAGGCAATGTTTTCGAAAGGAAGCGTCTCGGATCGGACAAAACAAAGAGGCTCGTCATAATAGGAGCTCACAAAGTTCCGCCAAAGAGGGCCGACCTCGATAGAAAAGTTGCCTTATCTCCACCAAGTTTCATCGAATCACAATTATCTATTTTCTGTATTGATTAGAATCTGGTGTTTTTGGTTATTAACGTCAATACAAAGCATTTATTATTTCGGCGCTCTGTAACCTGTACAACGTTATGAAAAACATATTTTTGGTTGACCCAAGGCAGTTTTCACGTCACTGAACACGAATTAATAAAGGGCCTCTCTTAATATGAGCAACAGAGGCATTTTCTGGCCCTCCGTTCATATGAAAAAGATGTCTGACAAAAATATAAAGGACGACGAAAAATTAAGATTAATGTTTGCTTTTATCATTTCTATCTCCAGATTTAAGAGGCTGTTAATTTAAATTAGGCAACGTGGTTAAAAATAAACACAAATATGCAAAAGTATACTTACTTTAAGAAAGTTATAAAACGAGTTTTGATAGTGTTTAAGCTCATGTTAAGCTGATAAACTATCGGCATTCAATTTACGTGTATAAACAAATTCATTTTGGTCTCACATAACAATCAATTGGATAATCGGATCTCAACTAATTGAACATGTTAGTGTTGAGTTGACGCAAAGATAGAATCTAGATTCTTAAAGATACGACTTATAAGATTAGTTCAATAAAGAAGAAAATGTGCATCAATAAAATCGAATCAGACGAACAAATCAGCTGGAAATCTCTAACTATATCAGACATAGTGATAAAATATATGAGGAATATAACCGCAAACGTTCAAAAACGGAGAGAAGAGCCAAGTCAACATTTTGATTTTTATGCGTAATCTGAAAGCAAAGTTTCTTGTACGAGTTATAATAACCGGAGTACAGGCATGAATATGCAATGTGTAGTTGCGTTCCACAAGACACATGAATACGTTATTTCGTACGTGTTTTGGTTGGGAGATACAAAAATTGCCGTAAAATTTCACCTGAAGTAAAGATCATCTCGAGGGCTTACCACGTCTGGATGGATCTTGAACTCATTAAAATACCAAAACAAGCGAGACTAAAGCCTTGAACAAAACTTTAAAAATTGAATGAAAATAAGCTCAAGATTGAAACTGCAAGGAGATTGAGGTTTTAAATATTAAACTTACATATTTTATGTTAGGGTACAAAATTGCTTGTGCAATATTGATTTATTATAGATAGTATGTACCTACTAAATTATTAATTCAAGTTGAATGATTTAAAAACATTTTTTTATGTGTGTTCATTACAGGTAATATTAGGATTTACACAAGCGAATAAAACGCTTCATAAAAATTAAGAGACTTAAATAAAAAAAGGTAAGTATAAATAAATAATCCTTCTGAGAATATTATAATTGGGGTACCGCTTGAAAATCTGTAATATAGGTACTTGAATATATTTTGGCCAATAACATATTACTATAGCAATATAAAATATAACTCTCTAACGACGTACCTTTTGAACTACAAAATCGGCTAACGAATTGAGTTTGGGGCCTACGTTTATAATTGGGTTGTTCTGGTAATAGGGACATTTCAGTACATGTAACTATATATTTTTTCGTCCATTTTATGTCTAGAAAGAAAATATTTTTTTAGTGCGGTGGCCTTTTTTCAGCTACACCGATAAATACAATCGATTCAAAGAAGTCATCATTAGCAAACTAATAAAACTTTTCGAAGACTTCCTAAGTTCCAAATGAGCCGTCAAAAATGATCTATGTATCCAACTAATTACTTCCGCCATCAAAAAAAGGGCGTAAGTGCAAAATGAGACGATTTTTCCCTAGCCCTCAAAAATAATTTGCTCTCATACATTAGTGTCAAAAAATAAGGAGGTCGTCTACATAAACAAATAAAAAGGCATATTTTAGAAACACGTGTGTCGGTGATAAAGCCCTCTCCTCCAGAGTATAATAAACGACCGCTGGATCATTGGGATCGGGACGTGTATACGTGCAGCTCTGAGGATCACATACGAAGTGTGGATCTAAATGTAAGTGAGGGTTATAAAGGTGATCACGGTCTCTGAGAACTTCTTTTGTGGAATTGCGATTTACATTCTACGTTATCACTTTTTGTCAACTTCCAACTATCAAATATTTTCGTACATCTAAATATATTCAAGGACTTGTGGAAGGCTCACTTTTTATAATCCTCCTAATCTTACATAGCAGAAAACTGGAGTAGACATTCAACTTTACGGGCCAACTATAAATATTTTACAGCCAATCCGAAAACATAAAACGCAACAAAAAAGTCCACATGATTTTTTCAGACTGGTCCCATGATAGCGGTCTCAAAGACCCGCAGAGACTGAACTGAGGTTATTTCTGAACCATATTAATATCGTACGCAGAATTGACGCAAGATAATCTCCATTAACGACATGACTTCAACTTTACACTGCAATATGGGAACCCTGCGGCCACCGAGCTGAGTAATCAAGCGTGCACCAACTTAACTAAGTTTGCGTTGAATATTAAATACATAGCGTAACTCTGCTCCCTTGACAATGAAGTCTAGTGTTAACAGCATACCGTTTTCTTCGAAGTATTACTGAATTACTAACAAATTTTAAGTCAAATAAGCACGCTTGTTGCTGATTTCGTTTGATGTTCTTCGCGATGTACGCAACGTTTCAATTTACTTCGTTATTCAGTTGAGTGGAAATGCCAAACTCTAAAACTAATTCTTCAAAGGTGTGTGAATACAAACTTAGAAGAAAGTGAATAAGTATTTACCAACTTTTGACAGCATCTTTAATTAAGTGAATTGGCATGTGACATGATTAGTTTATAAAAGCTTCTTCATATCTTGCTCATGAAGGATAAAATATACTAATTTACTATGTTTTTATACTCTTTCAACTCTAGTTAGAAGCGTGTGCCAACTAAATATTAAAACTGAAAAAAAATACATTTTTATTCACAATTCATACCAGATTGCAGTCTTATCTAAGCTATGTGGTCTCTTTAATCTCAAGGTCTCCACAGCCTACCATAATCACGTCATACCCAATAAGAATATGTTCTGAACAGGCGGCACAAATCGAGAAGGCACACAAGTCAGCCTGCCCGACAGTTATAGAAGTTGCCTGAAGTGGGTTATTGCGACGCTTGAAGGCAATGACCTAGAAACCTGGTACTATTTATATGTGCAAACCTAATATTAGGTATAGCTATAGCTGCATGGGTTTCATGGGTAAATAGGCTCAGATCGATCGGCGAGGCTCATTAGATAATCGTTACAGGTAGACGAAAGACAATTAAATGGTAGCTTTGTTAGATTATGCACATATCGATAACTGAAAGTGGAGAGCAAATATAAGAATTACTTCTGCATACTCCACACTTACACTTATTAACTTGTTTTAATCGGCCCAATAGCTCCTAAGATTAGCGCGTCCAAGAAACAAACTCCTCGGCTTTGTTTATATTTATTAATATAGAAGACTCAAAACTAAAATTCCAACCGGTTCTTACGAAGGCAAACTCTAAAGGAAGAATTTTGTCAAAGACGCACATTTACCGGTAATTACCGTTTTAATACTATTACCATCGTCATCAATAAATATCATACCAAAGGCTGTAAGTAGATTATACTAATGGAAGCTACTTTAAATATCCATTACCAAATACACAATTAAATAGTTTATCCAAAATGATCCATTTACTTATTATAAGTGATATATTGAATGAACGTGAATGGAGTTTAAATTGAATTGCATTAGACCATGTCTTTGTTAGGCGCTTGTTAAAACTATGATTTATCATAATAGAAAAGAAATAATCATTTTTATACCATTGTTGATTAATGAATATGTTTCGGTAATGGTAGCAGTGAATAGATTTATTTTTTCTATTAATTCATCAAGTAAATTGTGCAAAAAAAATATACGAGATTTATATTCGATGTTACCTATAATCTTGCCCACCGTTGAAACGGAACATCAAGAATGTGTATTATTTTCGGTTGTACCTATATCAAAATCGATGTTAGTAAAATATGTAGGTACATAATAAAGTTGTAAAACATCCGTATCTACAAACAACCTACGCACAAAGAGAAAACACACTGCATTATAAGAAAACATTGGACTGATATTGAAAATAAATAAAGTTATTTTATTCCTTTTGAACCATGCAAGGGTTCCTCCTGGCGAAATCTCATTACTAGAAAATAAAGATGAGTTCTCGCTTCAATGCATAAATAGTTTTTGGCATTAAATACAAAATGGCCGCCAAAATGGTAGAGCCCTTAAATTCAGAGAATAGAATAAAATTTATACGTCGTCTATCCTAATATAATATAGACGAAAATGGTTTGTTTGTAACCTAAAGGCTAAGAAACTACTAAACCGAATTAAAAAAATATTTCACTGTTGAGAAGCTGGATTATTCCCAAGTAACATAGGCGTTCCTCCGGGATGTGGGTACAAGTAGTGTGTAAAATGAAAATGTGATCAGATAGAACAAATAGTCAGCGCACCCGGACAAAAAGTAGCCTATAACCTTTCCGATAAATGGGCTATCTAACACTGAAATAAGTTTTCAAATCGGACCAGTAGTTCCTGAGATTAAACAAACAAACGCTTCAGCTTTATAATCTTAGTATAGATTTTATTTGTGCTACGTACCTACAAGAAGAAAATACAATTCCTAAATAGGTTTCATATAATAGCACTAGACAGTTATTGTTCCATTATGAATACAAGCATTGAATTACGCTTGCTTAGTTAGGATTAGCGTTAATTAGAAAATTAAGTGGCAGTCAATAGAAATTTTGATTATACAGAAGATTTTGTATGAACATTGTCTAGTACTAATATTTTGATAAGGTATCCGCGAATTCCAGAAAGCACAATAAAAGTGTGGGTTACTATTGTTAATTATACAAGTTTGGAAGTCCGTCGGGTAGTCAAAAGCTAGGAAGTTTGACCGGTTCTACTAAGGGGTACCCAGATAAAATGGGTTGAGGGAGTCAGATAGGTAATCGCTCTATGTTAATCACCAATGCTTACCTAATTGCATGTAGAAAAATGAAAGCCCAAACATAGTTGAAAAAAGACTAGGTATAGGGATGATGATGATGATAAAAGACTACGAAAGATTTACTGGAGTACCATGAGAGAGCCCTAAATCTAACAATTGACTGACGAGAAATGATGAAGGGGAGAATGCTTAGTGGGCTGATCAAGACTGGGGTAGTGGTTCTCGCTGGGCGAGGCCTACGTTCAGCGGTGAACAGTTTGCTGGGGAGTTTGTTCCACCATTTCTTCTTCCCAGCAAAAACACATAGGAAGTGGTGAAGGGCGGGCGTTTTGGCGGCTGTCTTTTGTAAATATTGACCTTCAAAAAGTGCTGATTTTCAGCCTACTTTGAATAAATGACTTTTTATCTTTTTTATCTTTTTTTAACAGCAATCGGCTCTTATGATGATGATGAAATTATTAAGACGGACCTATTCGCTTGTGAATCGAAACCCACAACATGTCAACCTGATTAATATTCCGTGGAAACTGTATTTATAATTAAAATTCAATTAAGTCAATGAAATCATATAAATGAACTGCAAGGCTTGACATGGAAGACTGACGTACTGTCCATACCGAATCAAAAAGACAGTTCTGTGAATACCAGATAATATGGTAGCGAATATTAATTGCGGAGTCTCATTCCAATATGGACGAATTATTGGTTTTATTTAAAGCTGAATACGCAAATGTTATGTGGTTGCAACGAATACAATTTTATTGTGTTTATACTGTAATGTAGGAAGCCGCTGCGGTGGTTTTGTATCATGTGTTTTGAGGAACCTTTTTAGGTATTTGGATAATTAATAATTTATTATTCTTCTTAAAATATTTTTTACTTCTTATTGCATGACTTGTACCCTTCAACATCAACAAGATCACAAAATTCTTTTCGTATTCCTTATTTTGTAAAAAAAACCTAAATGAGTGTATTCGCATGCGGGCGGGTGCGACAGCATTGACAAAATGTATCAAAAGAATTTTTCCACGAATTTTCTTAATACCCGACATATTTTATGCTGATTAAAAAGGAAATTTTAATTAATTACTTGAACGTTTGAGGGTTTACTGTTACATAATATCTATTCATATTTGTTTTATTCATCCTTTGAATTTAATACACATTTACGTTATTTGCATTAGCGTATACATTTGTATTCATTTACACAAACTGGGTGAAACAGCTTTGCACTTATTACTTCACAAAAAGCTCTGAAGTTTGTACTCGTATTCATTCTGTTACTTTTATTATTTTTTAATTAAGACCCCAAAAACTTTTTGTAACCTTTTATGGACAGACAAATATGAATTGAATATTTTTGTTTTCTACAAGATAAAATTAAATAGGTGTTAAAACTATTACCATCATCATCATCATCTGCCTAGCCTTTTCCCAACTATGTTGGGGTCGGCTTCCAGTCTAACCGGATGCAGCTGGGAACCAGTGTTTTACATGGAGCGACTGCCTGTCTGACCTCCACAATCCTGTCACCCGTTAAAACTATTACCAACACGATGTTANCTTGCTTAGTTAGGATTAGCGTTAATTAGAAAATTAAGTGGCAGTCAATAGAAATTTTGATTATACAGAAGATTTTGTATGAACATTGTCTAGTACTAATATTTTGATAAGGTATCCGCGAATTCCAGAAAGCACAATAAAAGTGTGGGTTACTATTGTTAATTATACAAGTTTGGAAGTCCGTCGGGTAGTCAAAAGCTAGGAAGTTTGACCGGTTCTACTAAGGGGTACCCAGATAAAATGGGTTGAGGGAGTCAGATAGGTAATCGCTCTATGTTAATCACCAATGCTTACCTAATTGCATGTAGAAAAATGAAAGCCCAAACATAGTTGAAAAAAGACTAGGTATAGGGATGATGATGATGATAAAAGACTACGAAAGATTTACTGGAGTACCATGAGAGAGCCCTAAATCTAACAATTGACTGACGAGAAATGATGAAGGGGAGAATGCTTAGTGGGCTGATCAAGACTGGGGTAGTGGTTCTCGCTGGGCGAGGCCTACGTTCAGCGGTGAACAGTTTGCTGGGGAGTTTGTTCCACCATTTCTTCTTCCCAGCAAAAACACATAGGAAGTGGTGAAGGGCGGGCGTTTTGGCGGCTGTCTTTTGTAAATATTGACCTTCAAAAAGTGCTGATTTTCAGCCTACTTTGAATAAATGACTTTTTATCTTTTTTATCTTTTTTTAACAGCAATCGGCTCTTATGATGATGATGAAATTATTAAGACGGACCTATTCGCTTGTGAATCGAAACCCACAACATGTCAACCTGATTAATATTCCGTGGAAACTGTATTTATAATTAAAATTCAATTAAGTCAATGAAATCATATAAATGAACTGCAAGGCTTGACATGGAAGACTGACGTACTGTCCATACCGAATCAAAAAGACAGTTCTGTGAATACCAGATAATATGGTAGCGAATATTAATTGCGGAGTCTCATTCCAATATGGACGAATTATTGGTTTTATTTAAAGCTGAATACGCAAATGTTATGTGGTTGCAACGAATACAATTTTATTGTGTTTATACTGTAATGTAGGAAGCCGCTGCGGTGGTTTTGTATCATGTGTTTTGAGGAACCTTTTTAGGTATTTGGATAATTAATAATTTATTATTCTTCTTAAAATATTTTTTACTTCTTATTGCATGACTTGTACCCTTCAACATCAACAAGATCACAAAATTCTTTTCGTATTCCTTATTTTGTAAAAAAAACCTAAATGAGTGTATTCGCATGCGGGCGGGTGCGACAGCATTGACAAAATGTATCAAAAGAATTTTTCCACGAATTTTCTTAATACCCGACATATTTTATGCTGATTAAAAAGGAAATTTTAATTAATTACTTGAACGTTTGAGGGTTTACTGTTACATAATATCTATTCATATTTGTTTTATTCATCCTTTGAATTTAATACACATTTACGTTATTTGCATTAGCGTATACATTTGTATTCATTTACACAAACTGGGTGAAACAGCTTTGCACTTATTACTTCACAAAAAGCTCTGAAGTTTGTACTCGTATTCATTCTGTTACTTTTATTATTTTTTAATTAAGACCCCAAAAACTTTTTGTAACCTTTTATGGACAGACAAATATGAATTGAATATTTTTGTTTTCTACAAGATAAAATTAAATAGGTGTTAAAACTATTACCATCATCATCATCATCTGCCTAGCCTTTTCCCAACTATGTTGGGGTCGGCTTCCAGTCTAACCGGATGCAGCTGGGAACCAGTGTTTTACATGGAGCGACTGCCTGTCTGACCTCCACAATCCTGTCACCCGTTAAAACTATTACCAACACGATGTTAAGTAGGAACGTATTTATCTGTTCCAAAAGTGAGGATTTCGCTAAAAGTAGATCCTACTGTTCATGGGTAAATGTCAAAAAATTCCGAAATTTGATTCCTGAGTTGACGGTGCCGTGTCCTATTAGGTTAACTATGTTGTGTATTTTTTATTTCAATGTACGCTGTCTATACTACTTTTGCTAGCAAAAGAAAAACCATAGTCGCTAAAGAAAAAAAGATATGGCTAGTTTTATACACTGAAAATCATTACCTCACCATGTCCCTTAGCCCAAAAAACAACTGAAATACCGGTGTATCTCGGAGGAAAAAATATTTGCATTAATAAAATATTTCTAATATATATGAGGAATGTGTGTTATTTTCTCTTAAAAACTTTCTTTTTACCAACGACTAATTGATACAAAAGAAAATTCCATTTTTAATATGTCCCCCCAAATAAAAATCATTCCCTCACAGATTACGGGAATTCGATTTCTTATCGTATCGAACGATATTATTGGAACGCTTATAAATGTTTTGAGTAACTGGTAACAATCGCAATAGTTACAACATGGCGATTTCTTCCCAACTGCAGGTGAGTTTGTGCAATAAAATATTACATAAAAAAATATTTAGAGTTACATTTATGGCAATCATTACCTCACATTAGATGTATGTATTAAGAATTTTAGTATGTATCTGTATAATTTGTTGTTTTATACGTTATTGGGAGTAAATTGCATATTCAAAGTGTTAACAGCAATTTGAGGTTATGCGCCGGTTTTTTTGTGGCTTTAGTTAAAAATCGTCATTGCCTCACCACCATTCCCTCACTCATACATGAAGTAACGGATGCTTGAGGGAATGATTAATACAGTGTTCTATAATTATTTTAGATTATTTATTGATCTTGCAACTTATATATCATGGTATTTTATTCGAAACAGGTA
>NWSH02000560.1:12989984-13000380 GCA_002382865.2 Heliothis virescens
TGAAAAACCGCCGGAACCGATTTAAAAAAATCTTTCACTGTTGGGAAGCTCCACTATCCGTGAGTAACATAGCGCTATCTTTCATGGAATTGGTAGGCCATTAATCAACTAGGTATGTATATAGGATAGAGTTGTTACAAGTACACTGAATGAAAACGCAGACTTTTAAAATAGCTAAGAGTAGCTCTGCAGCGGTTTCACCTACTTCTATTGGAACTAATTCCAGCACTAAGATAAAAAAAAATATTTCTGATATAGATGTCGCAGTAAGATAGTTAAAGCCGTGATATAGTTATATCCCTAGGGATATAATTATATGCCGTAAACATATTTATACGAAAGCGATTCATTGCTTTATCTTACTAGGAATATAGTTATATAAAACGGTTCAAATCTAGTGATATACTTATATTACTAGATAATGTTTAGTGAAAAAAGCTTTCGGAGTGTGCTGCGTGGCTAAGGTGTGCCTGTAAGTAGCATTCAGTGCTATGTAACTCTAGATATATCATGATTCCTCTTCTTGTCTGAACAAAATCTTATTTGATAAGAAATAAAAATATCTCAAAAATGTTGAATAACTTTTAAAATTTTAATGTTTGATTAGTTTTAATTGTATTGTAAATGTTTAAATTCCATCATATGTCATAACGAGTTCTTCCGTGTTTCGGAAGGCACAATTAACTGATGGGTCCGATCTGTCATTTGACCATCTTTGGCAGTCGTTACGGGCAGTCAGAAGCCAGAAAATCTGACAACCTTACAAATGTGCCAGGTTGCCCGGGTAACTGGGTTGTGGAGGTCAGACAGGCAATCGCTCCATGCAAACACTGGTTCTCAACCGGTTAGACTGAAAGCCGACCCCAACGTAGTTGGGAAAAGGCTAGGCAGATGACGTTGACGTTGTAAACACGTGTTTTTTAAAGGAGTATCCATGGAGTTTCTTGCGGTTCTTCTCCATGAGACCCACTTCTTCGAACCGTGCAACTAGCTTGACGTTTCTTAAGAGCTTTTATAGGCCTATTTGAAATAAAAAACTTTTGATTTGATTTGATTTGATGATGACGTGTTAATGTCACAAACTATTGTAACTAACTGCAGGATACATAAAGTTGTTTTTTTAATAAAGATTTTAACCAATATAATATTGTTTTATTTAACTGTATATGGTAGATTTCTATTTCACTAAGCTTAATCCAGTAAAATAATTATAAAACTGAACTTGATCTAGTAATATAAGTATATCACTAAACTTAAACCGTTTTATAACTATATTCCTAGCAAGATAGTAATGAATTGCTTTCGTATAACTATGTTACGGCATATTATTATATCCCTAGGGATATAACTATATTACGGCTTTATCTATCTTACTGCGACATAGATATTTCATTAAAATTTGTCCTGTAGTTTTTGCATGAAAGACTTTCGCATTTATAATAGTAGTAGCAGTAGGAGGATAGTAGTATTGTGATTATTAAAATATAAAAAATATAAAAGTCCACTCTCTGATTTACGTACTACATACATTATTCCACAAATACGAGTAAGCTCCGAAAAGAAGCAGTTGTTTTATAATTAAAATTCACCTTTGTCACTACGACTAAATAAAACAAGGGTAAAAATGTTCAAGGAACCTCACGTTTCCTCCAGTCATTCTTCGTGATAAAATGTACCTTCTCTCTGTATTAAAAACAACATGCTTAGAGAATTTATTTGCTCTTTAATTGCTATAGAAGATGTTAGTACTAGATAGGCTTACATGCTTAAAATCTTTAATCATAGCAATGTTAAGCGCGCCGATGTAAATATTTTAGCAATTCTCTATCATACGACACTTTGCTCTAATATATCGCGTAGGCGCTTTCATACGTTGTTAGCGTTAGGTATTTATTATCACGTTAATGTTTATATGTACGTACTATACAATATACACGCTTTAATTCGTAGATCCTTCATTTTCAACAGTCTATCATTACACGAGATTATACTCGTGTGTTTGAGCATTTAAATACCGAATACTAAGGATAATTAATTTCTATTGTAGCCTTTATTACGAGTCTACGTCAGATGTGGCCCGTTAAATAAAGATAGTTTAATTTAGGCATTAAATGATGAAATGAGTAACTATACACTAGCCCGGCAAGCACATATTTATTCCTTTTATTTCATAAACAATTGAAATAATACCTATTTACCAAAATAATTATAGGTACCCACTAAAATACATAGGTACAGTTGACAGCAAGTCAGTGTACACAAATCTGTCAATTTTGCGATCGATTTTCAACCTTATCACAATATTGGAAGGTCCCCCAACGCGACGTATTTTTTTATTATTTTTTACTTTTTAAAGGGAAATTAAGTTTTTGTGTCGGGGGTTTTTTAAATTTTTAATTTAATTTTTATTTCATTCTTTTTATAGGTAGGTGGGTCGGTCGGTACAAGTAGGTATTTTAATATACAAAGCTATTTGAGACCCCATCAATAATATACTCGATATCAGTATACTTGATATTTGCCGACATTCGATTCATCTCCCCACTTTTACCCCCACAACTTTTAAACGGCTCAACCGATTTTGATCAAACATGTCTAAGAACACTCGCCCGTAAGTAACCTTTAATACAAAAAAAACTAAATTGAAATCACTGCATCCGTTCAGGAGTTATGATGCCACAGACAGACTGACAGACAGACAGACAGACAGACAGACAGACACGTCAAACTTATAACACCCCTCTTTTTTCGTCGGGGGTTAAAAATATATTTACGTAGACAAAGAATAATCCTTCTTTATGATACTCATTGCGTTGCTCAAAATAATAAGTTTTCTAGAATGTATACTTAAACGCGGTTCTTCATTTCATACAGCTGTACATGAAGATACTAAAAGAAAAATGGCGTCGAGTTTGATGAACGTAGTGGAAAATTGTCCTCGCCGCAGCATTCGCTATATCATTCTTAAAATACAAGGCTTGCTTGTAAAATTACTAGGATTTTATCAGGTTTCACAAGACAAACTGCCAAATAAGAATTGTCTTTATTTTTGTTAAAGAATAAACTTTTATTTCAGCAATTTGGGTAAACTACTATACTATTAAGTAGGTAATTTAGGTACAGACAGCACATCAAATTACCACAATCTGTCAAATTTCTGCGCTAGATTTTCAACCTTATCACAATAGCGGAAGGTAGATGTTCGATTGGTAAAATTTGACAGATTGGCATACGTTGACCTGCCGTTGTCTGTACCTACGTCAATTAATCAAAAAATCATTGCTTTAAAATATATAGAAATAAGTATTGATATAAACACATTCAGACTGGAAAAAAGTATTCTTAAAATAGCTTCACTCATCTCGCTTATCACAACTTTCTTAAATCTCTATACCTAACAAGTTAAACCGTTTGAAGTCACAAACGTAATAACAAATCTTTGCCCTATATATTAAAACAGAAATAAATCACGCTGCAGTCTATTTTTACGGCGCATACTTCAAAATAAATCGCCTTTTACAGGAAAACCCGGCTCATGAGGGGAAACTAATATGATTTAAAGAGTTCAAACTTGTGAGAATACTGAGGAAATCGCCTTTCGTACTGAGGAGAAAATATTGTTCCATAAGTTTGTTTATCTATGAAGTTGGAGCTAAGCTACCGACAAATGTATTGACAGAAGAGCTAAGTATGTTGATTACATTAATGTCCGCCGCAATATCTTAACACAATATTTTGATTCATGGAATAGTCCGAAAGCCAGCTTTCGGTAATTTTGAATAGGCATTTGAGGTTAGCTGAAAACACTATATACTCGTATACCTTAACTTAGTTCGGCTGCAGATGCTCCCATATCATATTGTTTGGTTATTAGCCTATTAGTTTTAAACAGAAAATTGTAACAAACATACTAACTCTTGGCGTCAATAAACCTTTAGACATTAAGTATTATATTATCATATTTATTACCTCTCCTATATTATCCCGACATGACACGTAGTCGAGTCGAGAGATTGGCGAGTGGATTTTAATAGCTTAAGAAAATTATAAGGTTTATTTACAGGACAGGACTATTTTTTTTCACATTGCCTCAAATGCCTTAACAAAACTGTCTATCAGCTCTCCAACTATAAATATCAGTCTCTCAAAACCAGAATGACGTCACAGGGAACAGCAAATAATAGTTATTTAAGTATACATATATCCATGATCATTTCCCGACTGCCAATATTTACCTACAACAATATCATATAAGATTTATGTCAAACAGCAATGGTTCCGCAGGGTTCATATTATCGTATCCGATTAAATCTATCATGCGGAAAGCGAGTGTAATTGAACAATAAAATGAGCGTATATTTTGAAGGTATGTAAACTATTCGTTATGTGTTATCTATACATATAATAAAATCGTAAACTGTCTTTACATTGAATATTTTTTCGAACAAATTTTGATTTGCATTATTTGTATTCTACAGAAGCCAAAATAATAGTTTTTAATTTTTTTGTCGTTTAGTCTGTTTGTGTGTTCGTGATGGAATTAAAAACGGCTGAACCAATATAAAAAACTCTTTCACTGTTGGGAAGCTCCACTATCCGCGAGTAACATAGGCTATCTTTCATGGCATTGGTAGGCCATTAATGCAACTAGGTACATAGGAATTAGGATAGAGTTTGTTACAAGTGCCTGTATGAAAACGCAGACTTTAAAATAGCTAAAACTAGCTTCTGCCAGCGGTTTCACCTGCTTCCCGTTGGAACTAATTCCAACACTCAGATAAAAAAATACGTTATTTTGATATATAAGCTATATTACTGCTAAGTTTCATTAAAATTTGTCTTGTAGTTTTTGCATGAAAGAGTGACCAATATACGTTAACACATTCTCAAACTTTCGCATTTATAATAGTAGTAGTAGTAAGAAGGATTATTGTGATAATTTCAAAAGTCTCTGATTCACGTACTACAACCATTAATCCACAAATACAAGTATATCTCCGTGAAGAAGCAGCAGATATACAATTAAAATTCACCTTTGTCACTACAAGACTCCAAATAGCCTCGCAAACAGCTGTCAAACGACTAAATAAAACAAGGGTAAAAATGTTCAAGGAACCTCACGTTTCCTCCAGTCATTCTTCGTGATAAAACGTACTTTTGTCTAATATAAAAAACAAAATGTTTAGAGAATTTGTTTGCTCTTTAATTGCTATAGAACATGTTAGTACTAGATAGGCTTACATGCTTAAAATCTTTAATCATAGCAATGTTAAGCGCGCCGATGTAAATATTTTAGCAATTCTCTATCATACGACACTTTGCTCTAAGATATCGCGTAGGCGCTTTCATTGAAGTTGTTAGCGTTAGGTATTTAATATCACGTTAATGTTTATATGTAGGTACTGTACAATATACACGCTTTAATTCGTAGATCCTTCATTTTCAACAGTCTATCATTACACGAGATTATACTCGTGTGTTTGAGCATTTAAATACCGAATACTAGGGATAATTAATTTCTATTGTAGCCTTTATTACGCGTCTACGTCGGATGTGGCCCGTTAAATATAGATAGTTTAATTGAGGCATTAAATGATGATAAGTATGAGTTACTAGGTATACACTAGCCCGGCAAGCACATATTTATTCCTTTTATTTCATAAACAATTGAAATAATACCTATTTACTAAATATATCGGTAGGTACTAAAATACATAGGTACAGTCTACAGCAAGTCAGTGTACACAAATCTGTCAATTTTGCGATCGATTTTCAACCTTATCACAATAGTGGAAGGATAATGTTCGATTGGTAAAATTTGACAGATATGACAGATTTTGGGTACACTGACTTGCTGTCGACTGTACCTATAAGAAAGAAAAAAAATACCAACATAATTTTCTCTTTTGCAAACAAAGCATCGAACTACTACCAATACAATTAATTAATAACGTAATTTAACATTAAAAATATAGTTTTTTTATGCAGGATTGTGCTTTTATCTTATACCGGAAAATTAAGTTCAGCATCACATTCGTAATGTACTGATGTTCCATACATTTAATTAACGCATCACGGATATCTATTCATCATACTCTTTTTATTCATCGCACATTCATTCATAGGCGAATACCTGCAAGTTACATAATCTCTATTTACAAACGATATTCCGAGAAATAATTGCATTGAAAATTGAAACTGCTTTTCAAATAAGTTACAAGTAACGTTTCTATATAAAACTGTTGAAAATGCGGTCGGCTACAAACTTTGTACGTAATAAAGTAATAGTTTTTACTATTCTACTGAGCAAACTGTCAAAAGTGCAATTGTTTAGCTCGAGGCTCTGAGTTCGAGGTAATTTCTATTCGAGAATTCAATAGAACATTTCAATATTGTATATTTTTACCGTATCGTAGGTAATTAGTTTTGACTTGAACACGTGGAAAATGGGTAGAGCAAAGAGAAAAATAAACACATAGACGGAAAAAGCAGGAATAACTGTGTACCTACTTTAGACACACAATAGACAAGACGAAAATCAATACTTGGTAGTCTTTTTAACCCATTTACTGTCCACAAAGTAACCACAATAGTTAAACAATTGGTGTGTATCACATATGATTCACGGGACAGCGAACCTATTAAAAATATTACTTCATATTTTCACTGCAGCCTTAATGAGCGCACAAAGCCCAAATTCTGAGAAAACAAGCTCAGCTCGAGGTTCCATGGAAGTTTGCACTACAAAATTCAATTCACAAACAAAGTACTGCGAAGCGCGTAATAAACAAATGTGATGTAAATCCTTATGCAGCAGGATTCAAAGCTAATCCCGCTCTCTGGGACTAATCAGAACATTGCTGGCAGATTTCTGCGTACCTATATACCTACTGATATACGTAGTTCGTCTCCTTTTGTTTGTGCTGTGGTTCGCGATAAATAAGTTTGCATTTCTGAAAGCGTGACTGAACGCGTTTTTTTATCTTAAATCCATGTATAATTTACTAGCCGTTTTCCCGCGGTTTCACTCGCATCCCGTGGGAATTACTGCCCGTACCCGGATAAAATATAGCCTATGTCACTCGTGGATAATGTAGCTTTCGAATGGTGAAAGAATTTTTAAAATCGGTCCAGTAGTTTTTGAGCCTATTCATTACAACCAAACAAACAAAGTTTTCCTCTTTATTATAATATTAGTATAGAAGTATAGACAAATGTATGCAAATGGCCACTAGCATAGCTTTTAGACAAGATGTACAAACTATATGTCAGTACTCATTTCTAGAAAATATTCGGTAAGAAGTACCTACTGTTCGTCAGAAAAATTTGAACTCTTGACATGAAATACGTTGCTTTAGGTAGGTAAATTATATCTGTGCATGTTTTGGATAGAATCACTCTGACATTTATCGGTTCTCATGACATGCAAAAGAGATGCATTGCAAACACGAATGTCTGGATGATTTTGAAACTGATTAAAAATAGCTTAGTTACAGCTACGAGTAGGTGAGCATTTAACAGACTAACTAAATATTATCTATTATCTACAAATATTTTCCCTTTACTCATTTCACTTTTTTATTTTAATTTTCGTTATAAAATTATAACACCTTTAAGGGATTTTTGGAGTCATGTAGAAAGTAATTTTATTTCTGGCTCAAGACTGAAGAGAGTTTGTTCCGTGTTTACGACTTGCAGGCTATCTTTTCATCACTTGCAGCATCTGAAACAGTCTCAAATCAAGATTACAAGAAACACCAAAGAAAAACCTGCATCCACTTTAAGATGACCTACACGCAATTTACACCGTGTTCTTAAAAACATAACTTTTCTTGGCAGTGGGGTAATTATACCAATTTATTTTATATCTCACAAAAATCTAGTTTAAAACACGTCCAACAAGTGCAGCGAACATTGCAAAGTGTTGCATACACGTGTGGTGGTATTTTTTAAAAACTGCATTGGAATTACAAATAGTTTTGCTAAAGTTATGCTGGGAAACTCGCGGGAATAAGTTTTCACAATGTAGGTAGTGCAGCCCGTCTTGATGTATCAATTAGTTTTCACAAACTTATTTATTAAGATCTGAAAGGTATTTACAGTAATAAAATACGTATGTACACTTATTTACAGGATAATAAAAAGCATAAATAGGAGATATTTACATTAAATCTAGAAAAACTATTAAAATGCATCAAAAAATTCCTCCCCATCGCTATCGACTGGGAGCGTGCCCAAAAGGCTGGCAGCATTGCCACGTTGGATGGCAATGCTGATTAGTTATGATTTACTTGGGTTTCTGTGCAATCACTTAACCGTGGATGCACTATGCTATGGTACTACCAATTTCAATAATTACGGGTTCCCCGAACAGGTTTAGGGAATCGTTAAAAGACGGTTTTTTTTCACCAACCGTCAGGGGTCAGAATGTCGGTGAAACTACATTCTGTTTAAGGGCAGGGTAAGGGGAGCTTTTAAGTAAAGGATCCCATACTTAGGTATAGGGGATCTTGGTGAAATTGGGCAAGAGACCTTTACAAGCACTTATGTCAAGTTTCTTACACTGTAGGACCTAGGCCTTTTTATATACTTATTACTTACTGAGAAAGAATGAGCGGTTCCTTAATTATTTGGCAAGTGTCTGTGTCTTAATATATTATCCAACAATTGCCTTTCTATTACCGAATTTTAATTATATTCTTATACATAAATATTCTTTTTTAAATACACAAGCTCAATAGTCATTACTAGATGAGACAAACAGAAACTAAATTAAGTATCTAAATCTAAATAATTATTTTCACAACACAATATACAATTTAACAAACAATCTCAAAATAATAATATTCTCTGAAATGTCATCGAATATTGTTACGAACTAAGTTAGTGGAGTCGTCAATTCTGGGCCTACCGATAGCTTAGTCCAGCCCGTGATTGATGAAGCTGTCCCTTTGTGAATCGATACGATATGTTACTTTTACTAGGATACTACATAGAGATGATAGTACCACCGATATGTTATATTTAAGTCAAAGTGAAATAATTTATTTCATGTATTTACGAGCACTTATAAGTCATCAGCCTTATTATCGTCCCACTGCTCGGCACAGGCCTCCTCTTACACAGAGAAGGATTGAGCGCTAATCACCACGCTTGGTCAATGCGGGTTAGTGATTTCAGGCCTTATACTCCAGATTTCCTCGAGATATCTTCCTTCACCTTATAAAAGTCAAGAAAAATATAGGTTTATTATCTAGTTGATTAATAATGAATTAAGCTAACCGTTACTGTAGCTTCTTATGGAGAAGAACGAGCTAGAAAGTCCATGGTAACTTTTTTTTTAATTTAATGTTCTGTTTGAGTTTTTTAGTTTAAGCTTTACTTGTTTTAAAATTTCCTTCAGTGTGGTTAGATATTTTTGGAGTAAACCAACAAAAATCGTCTAGAATGAATTATTCAGCTAGTTAAAACCGTTGAGGCCGACAATTTTTTGTACCGGTCTTAGAATTTAATATTTAGTTTAGATGAATGCTGGGGATAAACCGAAAACTGGTGTACACTCATAATACCTACTAAACGTACACATGCGTGCCACGACTTCAAATACATTTGTTGTAATAAGTACATAAATATTATAATATTAATTAAATATTGTCAAAAGGATGCACGTAACGCCATCTAGTATAGAGCAAGCGAACAACCCGTTTGTCGTCCCTCTTGTCAATCGCTAGAAATGGCCTCCGTACGTAATTGTGATTGTTGTGTTAAATAAATACTTAAATAAAGGTGTGATCAGTGTCCAAATGTTTCATTGATATATAAATCCATTTTAACATGGTAGCAGTCCGTGGTTATTACGTGAAACTCAATTTGATATGAAGATCGTCAAAATACATTAAAAATAAAATTGAGGTTAGTCACACCTCATGTGCGACGTAAAATTATTCTGGAAATACATTAAATAACAAGAATTACCACCACAATGGCTAAACAGGCAAGAATAGAAGATATTACAATACCTATTTTTGATGGTGCAAACTATTCAAGTTGGAAATTAAGGTTATTAACTTTATTGGAATACAAAGAATGTAACGAACCTGCCATTGTCATGTTGCCCGCTCCGAGTAAAATTGAGAATTATGAGGCCATTTGGAAAAAGAAGGATTTAAAAGCAAGAACTATAATAATGAGTACAATATCAGATAAACAATTGGAATATATCAGTGAATGTAAGACAGCTTTCGAAATGTTAACAAAACTTGACAAAATTTATTTAACTAAATCTACTGCGATGCAGATAATATGCAGAGGAAAAATTGAAGAAATGAAACTTAAAAGTTACAGTTCAGTGGAGGAGTTTTTTGTTGATTTTGAAAAAAGCATTAATGCTTTCAAG
>NWSH02000560.1:13020228-13033706 GCA_002382865.2 Heliothis virescens
AAAAAAAAAAAAAAAAAAAAAAAAAAAGTGGGACAGTATCATATGCTAATTAAGAAAAGATATACAAACAATGAACAATTTTAAGCTAAATAAACTAAGATTGCAAAATTCTCAATTTTACGTACATTCCCGACAGAAAATTGTACTTTTCTGCTATGCTTTAGTAACCATCTTCATATATCACTTTGCAAGGCACCTTTCGACCTCATCAGATGAGATCTGAACTATCGGCCAGCGTATTACATAAATTAAATTACAGACATGCAAAACGTCGGAAGCATCATTAATCTTGCAAATAGAACTGGTGAACGTTCGACAATTAAGCGGTAAATGTCGCATCACGTGCAACATTGCAACACCAGGCACGTAGCAACTAAATTANCCATCTTCATATATCACTTTGCAAGGCACCTTTCGACCTCATCAGATGAGATCTGAACTATCGGCCAGCGTATTACATAAATTAAATTACAGACATGCAAAACGTCGGAAGCATCATTAATCTTGCAAATAGAACTGGTGAACGTTCGACAATTAAGCGGTAAATGTCGCATCACGTGCAACATTGCAACACCAGGCACGTAGCAACTAAATTATTTGACAAATCAACTAAAAACAAAAAAATACAATCTACATTTAAAAACAACTGACAATATTGAAAGGACTATTTGAATTTGGAATAAATGTCGTTCTTTTTTTTCTTAACTACTCCTCCAATTTTTTTTAGGTTATATTTTCCTGTATTCCAATTTAGCAGTACCGAGCTATCGTTTACTTAATTTAATTTTATTTTAAAATCTAGTAAAACTCCTACCGCAATCAACAATTATTTCAATATCATTTTGCGGTTAAACACTCACTGGCAGGTTCACCTATTGACTGTCTCTTTATTAAGGTAGGTATATTATGTACTTTATTATAAAAAGTGGTGGGATAAATGTTTTATTATTTTCACTAGAAATCTTTTCATTTTCAACGCAAATCGTGAACATGTAATTAAAATACAGTAAAGTGTTCTAATTATGCGATTGCCATTAATTGAATACCAATAATAAACTAATATCCAGCTGAACAAACCTAGACACTTTAATTATCTCTCTAATTTACGTTGTAAAATCAATAGATCAGTTGCACCATAAAGTTCACAAACGGGAGTTTTGCAATTGTAGGCTCGATTGCAATGCGAACACGTATCAAAGCAAACGAATAATTTTGGGTCCACTAACTAGCGGTTGTAGCGAAATATGGCATTTATTCCTGATAAATGCGTGGTGCAAACAGGCCACGGAATTTCGTCAATAGTTCAATTTGAATTATTCGAAACTGTCATTTGTAATGGGATTGGAAATTGTCTATTGATTTTGACGAAGTGTTTACAAATAATTTGGGATATTATTTTACGGCTTCTTAGTTTTTATATTGTGGCTTATCTCAAAATATTTCAAGTTTTTATTTTTTATACCAGAAAGAAACATCATTGCATTACAATTTAAAAGTAGCAGCAGGACAGTTCACAAAAACTTTGGAATGAATAGAATTCATGTAACAACTTGCACTTATTTGACCTACTTACCGATTTATTTATCGATCGTCAATCAATATACCTATGGCCCGCAGTGTCTCAGGTTGTGTATAATATTATTCGATTACATACCGATCGCCATTCTTGCGGCATTACTCACGATTCGATTTATTTTGATCGATATTATCTAGAAATTTATAACTGAGCAACTCTTATTCTGCAATATTTATTGGTAAGTCAATAAATATTGCAAATAGTGCATAAGAATAGTCTGTGTTATTTTGCTTATTGACCAGAATGAAAGAACAACGATTTATTGAATAAACTTTAGAGCATACAGTATAGCAAGCCAGCACCCACGTTGTCGTTACAGCCTGAAACGTGCACTGTTGGACAAAGGCCTCCCCCAAGCTGGAGGGATTTACCCATACTTACCGCGCTGGGCATGCGTGTGGTGACCATAGAGTAGGATATTTTTAGCTTCAGAGATGCTGCTCCCCATCTCCGATCAAGGCATTTAACCCAACAGTCGGTCGCCAGAGCCTCGTCTATTTTTCAGCAGGATGCACCACGGGCAGGTGAGGTTGCCAATCAGGGCAAAATGATGTTGATTTGCCCCTTTACATCCCTTTGCCCCTTCCACATATATCATTCCCAAAAAACAATTCATATCGATTCTATAGACATCTTTCACAATGCAAGCGTCGTTTCATCTCGCATGCTTTCAAAGCTCTGGGGACATTGACGTATTTGTATAGAGCCGGTTAGGCCGCACGCGTCGACTCGATATAAACGCTACTCTATTGTCTATGCTATCTACGTATCTAACGAACTGGTTGGTGAATAATGTAGTAAAGTGGTGCTATTGGCAATCAATTAGTTTATGTATTATTTATTTATTTAAACATGGAGTCTCCAGATGTTATGTTAATTTTAAGTTTTAAATAATATTATACTTTGTTTGTTTTCTGTACTTAGGAAAAAAGTTAAAACAACTTGCGACTCAAAGGCTGGCTCGCAACGTACTAACGTTCTAAGGGACTTACCCTGAAGATCCAGTACATGAACTTGAATACAAATTACATACCTACTTAATGGTATATGGTAAACTAGCTTGAAAGAAGAAAGAAAGAAAGAAAAATCATTTATTGACACAACACATGAAAAAATAAACAATAAAAAAGAAAAACAACAAAAAATAAAATAATAATGGTTGTGTCAAATAGGCGCCAGTTCAGCATTTATGTCAGACACGTAGTGCCTGACGCTGGTTTTCAACTGGGCCTACGAGGAGTTGCGGGTGTCAATCAGTTTGA
This sequence comes from Heliothis virescens, assembly GCA_002382865.2. NCBI lineage: Eukaryota > Metazoa > Arthropoda > Insecta > Lepidoptera > Noctuidae > Heliothis > Heliothis virescens. Next base: position 13,023,067 of record NWSH02000560.1, read on the forward strand.
AATAATTTCATGTTATAGGTATATCATGTAAAACAAAACCAAGCAAAGAAACTAAACTTACAAGACCAAAAATAATAATATTAATAACAAAAAAAAAAGAGAAGAAAAAATATTATAATAATAAAAAATAAAAAATAAAAAAAAAGCTTCTGCCAGCGGCTTCGCCCGCTTCCCGAGGGAACTATTTCCCGTACCCGGATAAAAAGCCTGTTGTTCCTCAAGGTCTATTCTACCTCTGTACCAAATTTCATCAAAATCGTTACAGACAGAGTTACTTTCGCATTTATAATATTAGTAGGGATGGTCGTGGCCTTCTTCGGTCTGTGCTTCCACAGTAACAAACTAGATGAAATAATTCGTAGTGTCACAAATTGTTCACCTCTAGTAAAGTTCCAAACTTTAAAGCTTCAAAGTCCAGTGACATCAAATATTTACTGAGTTTTGAACCAAAGTATTCTACTACAGCTGCATAACACACGATGTGTCCATAGTTTCAGCGTTGTTACACTTTTACGGAACATAGAACTTGAATTTGAAAGATATCGACTTTTCTAAGGCTGTATTTAAAAGCCTATGTGTTGGTCATTAAGGCATCCCTATATATTTAAATACGTATTAATTAATATGTAAGACATAAGACAGGAACGCAAGCTAAGAAAAATAAAAGTCATAGTTAGATTTAACTTTCTCAACCATTTACTGCGGAATTCAATATTCTGTCTATCCCTGGCTTTGCTTACTAGAGATAGGAATTTGACATTACTTGTATGGGGCTAATGTCAAAATTCTATCTCTAGTATGCAAAGCCAGAGATAGATAGGTTATTGGGAACGGTCGTTAGTGTAAATCAAGTTTGAAATATAAATGCATACCTACACGTTACTAAAATCGACTCCACACAACAATCCTTATACTACGCTACAATTGCTACGAATCGCTTCGTAAAATCAGCAAACAAAACAAAAGATGCGCGCGAGTATATAAAAGATTACAGAACATGGCCCTTCTGGTGTCTTCATTAGTTATATATATCTCAATAAAACAAAGTTCATAATAACCCAACATGAATAAATTTAATCAGTAGAATAGTTTAAATTAAAATATTTTAAAGCTGGACCGTTTAGAAATGAAAAAATACCTAGGTAGCTAATTATGATTTACACCTTTTGTAAACGATCCATCGATTTAAACTACTGAAACATTTTCAGAAGTTTCCATAATACCACTGTTGTCTACAACTCCTAGTATAATACTATGTATGTATAAAACCATAAAAAATAATAATGGCTGTATTTATTGATTTGCTTTGAATGAACTTAAAATAAAACAAAGCACGCATCTGTTTTCCGCCTATAAATTAACTTATGATAATAACATGCGTGTGCATTTTCATTATGCATTTATTTTATGCATTACCATGATTTTCCAATTGTTGTATGATATCCAATTTAGTTGCTATACAGTTCAGTTCCTTAGACGTCTTTGTTGAAACTGTTTACTATTCATAAACTATTAGACATAAAGAAGTCGTAAAAGTGTTGTGAGTTCGTTTATATGCATGTAAGAGGTTATTAGATAGATATCAATGTAATCGCTTCATCAATGATACAATATTTATGCGGCTACATTGGTAGTTTGCTGCGTAAATCGACACGTTATGCGTAATGCTTGAATGCTAACATTATAATCGTGTCGCCTGTATTTTGCATAGACTAACTGCGGAAATCAATATTCTGTCTATCTTTGGATTTGCTTACTAGTGATAGAATTTTGACATTAGCCCCATACAAGTAATGTCAAATTCCTATCTCTGGTAGGCAAATCCAGAGTTAGATGGGTTATTGGGAACGGCCGATAGGCAGTAGTGTAGACAGCTACAATTCGTCAAGATACATTGCGTTATCTCAATCTTTAGAAATATATAAATGGTGAAATATCTCACAAACATTGATTCATATAAACAGAATTAACGTTTTCATTGGATGAAAAATCTCTAAATGCTATATTTACCTGTATATCGTACAGAAACGCTAATCAAGGCACGCAACAGCATTTTTTTTTAAATATTGCTTCAAATATATTTTGATACTTCAGCCCTACATGTTTTTTGAGACAAAATAAATAAATCTAACTACACAGACAACATTTCATATCAAGTTACACATTGTTACATCACGCAAAATCTTCACGGCCACTTCTCAAATTCCGTTTAAGTAAGTAATAGAATATTTGACGTTTTTTTCGTAACTGTTTACCATCTTTTCCTCGTACATGATACGAATGTCTAAACAACAAAACCGCGGTCGGTTGAATGAACTGAACGAAATTCGGCGTGCCCACTAACTCCAAAAAAAACGCTGAAGAAAAATTACATTTAAATAATACACATTAGATTCTGACTGAAGGTTTCTTGAATATGGATCGTGTTATGCCAACCCATTGCAAGCCCTAATATTTGTTATAACGAATAGTAATCGCTACTAATAATAATTACAAATGCGATAGTAGGTAACTCTGTCTGTCTGTTCGTCTGTCGAGCTTTCACGGCAAAATTACTGGACTAATTTAATTAAATGTTTGGTACACAGATAGTCTCGATCCTGAAAAGGATATACGTCATACATTCTCCTCCCTTAAAGGAAAATATCCAGTTGGTATATACTGGATATTTTCTCGCATTTGCTGGCGAGTTTGTTCCACCATTTCTTCTTCCCAGCAAAAACACATAGGAATTGGTGAAGGGCGGGCGTTTAGGGGGCTGTCTTTTGTAAATATTGACCTTCAAAAAGTGCTGATTTTTAGCCTACTTTGAATTAATGACTTTTTACCTTTATTTAGGTACTTACCTATTTAGCTGTCACCTAACTATTTTAAGCCGTAAGGACTGCAGACATTCACGAACTATAGAGAAAACAAACAAACATTTACAGGACCAACTCATAAACTATCTTCCAAGAAGGCTATGAACTTAAAAGCCGTATAGTTACCTGCAAGGATGCATTATCGTTTTATACGTCATAATACGAGCTTGGGAGTTAACTGGCCATTTCATCTCCACGTATACCCGGCTAGTGGTCTCAAGCAATCTATTGCTTATCTACTTAATGTTTAGAGTTTAAGATCCGTGAGTTAACTTTTTTAACAGGATATTAAAACTTCATTTCATTACATGATTAGAAGTAGCGCAATATTTTTAATAATATTTTTTATCTAATTCTCTATTATTCTAATAACAAACACCACATGTGTTGTTTCCTCAGAGAAGGAACAAAAAACAACTTTCAGTAATAATGAACGATGATCTTACAGCCATCTTAAGAAGCAACCGATAATAAGATTTCCACTTGAATAAAACCAATAACTACCTGGGAATTGAACTTATCACATACTAATTCTATAGATACTCTTACGAATACTGATCTAGCAAGATTGTTTCATATATTTGAACTGTTGCGATTCATTTGTTTTTGTTAAGAACTAGGTACTGAGAGCATAGGATGCAAAACATTTCCAAAATTAATTCCAACGTAAAAGTCATTCATGAATTCTCTCAAGCAGCTTTACCATCATAATCCCTATTTCGCACAACGTAGTACGTACACAATTATCGTATTTAAAAGCTCATTTGCATAACAATAACTGTGCGCAAACCCAATTATATTAAACGCAGCCTTCCAGGCTTCTCTGTACACATGTAAATCGCAGGGGAAGTAAAAAAGTCCTATTGTCCTTTATAATTAGGTCTCAAGTGTTGATACTGGGACGCTTTCTATTTAAGATTCTTTTGTTTTGTTATTCTGCCTTTAATTAGATTATTTATTGTAGTTAAGTAGACAGTTTTCATTGTCCTTAATCCTCTAAGCTGTTTAAGCGAACTGGTAGTTTCAACCAAAGTTATAAAGCACTTCTCTTGGTGTCAAAGTTAGAACGTCAAAATAAACATTATGAAAATCTCGTAGATACCTATATGTAATTATTTCCATCACTTCACTTCACCAGATTTGATTTAATTGCACCTAAATAACTTATTATTTTCTCAAAACTCGACTCTTTAAGATATTTCCTAGATCATAATGGCCAGGTAGGTCCGCGATTGAACTGACCTCACTCAAGTTCATTGCCAGCGCGACGCGACGCGGGCCATCCTGCCAGACGCACGCTGTGCCATGCAACACGTGTAAGGTTGAGGCCAGATGAGCTCTAGAAGTCTACACTACATGTATAGCACTATTTTAGTAAGCTCGCTTTCTTTCTATAAATAAGCTTTTCGAACTCTTCTCAATAAATCATCTGTCGACTCCGAAAAAACATTAACGTATTTATTACCTACAACTAGCCAAAACACAAACATTTTTCGGGCAGCATAAAATAACTTTGTTTTCTTACAAATATATGAATAACAAAGTTATAATTTGCGTTTCACACGTTTATTGTATGGGGACCCCCCTTAATATTTTATTTTCTTTAATTTTTAGTAAGTATTTGTTGTTATAGCGGCAACGGAAATACATCATTTGTGAAAATTTCAGTCTGGTCAGAAAAGTCAGTCTGGAGACAGACAGACAACGGAGTCTTAGTAATAGGGTCCCGTTTTAGCCTCTGGGTATGAAAACAGTTTTTTGATTCGTTAGCTCTTAGCCTAGTTACCACGCTTAAATCCTTCTTACTTCTCTTCATTATGTATATTTTTTATGAGAAACAGGTTCTATGAGAAAAGCTAGCAAGCCACTTACAGACTTACACACGTAGCGTATCGATGTTACATAAACACCAATAAGATTGTCTAGCCCACGAACCTCTTATGTAACCAGAAGAAGCGGGACCCAATCATTGCCAAAGTTATTGTCGCATCAATCATTTCGCGAAACGGCCTTAAAACTATCATGTGCCGAATTCACAGCTAATCGGAGACGACCTCCAAGCTGCTGACAGATTATTGTTAATGCAGCTCAATGCCGCACGATATAGGGCTGGACTGCCTGCAAAACTTCGTTGTAAACAGGATAATTGAAACATAAAACCTGGATGGGTAACGCGGGAAGATGAATCAGCCAAGAAGGACATTCCTGCAGTCCACGTGTAAGAAAACTACCGCGTCTTAAAGTGTAGGTTATGAGAGTTTTATTTTCAGAACTAAGTAAACTTTATTTCAAGCACACCACCTGATATAAAACCAAAACATCTTGACCTAACATAATATCTTCATTAGCAAAAGAAACTTTCTTCAGCTACTTAACTTTATTTTACTTCGTCAGCAATCATTACTTGTGTAGGTACTCATATACTTATTTCATAATGAGTGTCTCAAAAACCAGCTCAACATTCCAATGGAATACCGAAATATTACCTCATAATTTCTAGAATGATTCACAGTTAATTGCGTGCTGCCGACATTGACCGAAAGACGTATGATTAAGCTCGCGAATATTCAAGTAAAAGGAAGAAAGCGCCAACCCTGACAGGTGGAGGCCGGCCGATATTCGCGTAACACTGACTCAATGACTCACACACGTCAATCGTCATGCAGATTCAATATCAACAGATCAAGTGACGCCGATTACGCTGTCATGCGAACCACTACCGCGTTTGAGATACCGCGGTGCCTAACTACGATGAGCGAGAGTATTATTTTCAATGTAAGTGCCATGGGAAGGTTTAGTTTTTCTGCAATACTTTTGCATGGACTGTATTATTAGCCCAGGTGATTTTTATATTTTTGTAATTACTTTGTCTCTTGCTTTGCCTTGCTGTTAATATTGTAAGTAGGTACCCTGTCATTTTGGAAAGAGTGATTCTGATGACTACGTCTTCTGCGGGCGGGGAGATAGATAACAGCTTCTCACGCTTCTTGTGCGACCGTAACTTCCTGGAAATAGGAAGCAATAGCATTCTATTTCTTCTTCGCTGCCAACCATTCAAGACATTACGGCTTGCAGTGAAAAACTACTTACAGCACCTTTTGTAGCGACCAGGATACGGCGCACCGTAGATGACAGTTAGGGCGAAGGCTCCGGGCCTGTACGACACAGAACCTTACCGAAACACCCAAGTCTTAGAAGAATTGATTATGGTGTTTTGGTGTTTGAATTCAACTAACACAAGAATGCCTCAGATTCAAATGAATTGAGCAGGCCTAAAACAAGATACTGCTAGAAACAAAAACAAGTTTCAAGCTGTAATAGCTCCTTTCTCCTGCCTTACCATTGTTTAATAGGAATAATTGTTCGCAGAAACATCCTGAAAGATATTTTATCAATATTCCTTGAAGTACCCTTGAACTGTTCGAGTTATCATTGTGTTCCAATTACTGAAGGATTATTATGTATGTACAGAAATACGCAGAAATATGTTGTCAATATATTTAGCTATCAGAACTTTACCTAATGTAATAAATGTGTTTATAATTTAATTCATTGAATTTTCCTCATGGTTCTTTCTGGTTAACAAATAAATAATATTTTAAACTCGTCATCATTATATTAATTCTTATTTCCTGGAATGTTCATTGGTTGTATGTATAATTATAATTCTTAAAGCTTTTAATTGCCACAATCCTTTTTACGTAGTAAGGATATAATAAAGGTTTCATTTCACCTATCGATTAAACTCAATTTTACTTTAAACCCATTATTTTGGTATATCCTAGATTACCTTTAGCAGTAATATAATTTCCTCATTAGGTAGTATTGCGTGTGAATAAGGTTCTGCTATCTTATGAAATTCGAAATCTCTGGGTGCGATTTCTAATGCTTTATAGACATCGAGGCAGTGTTGACCTATCACGATTGTAATGTAAGGTTCCTCTAATATAGGAGTGCCTATCCTTCCTGGGTTACGTTATTATATATTAAAGTAGACACTAGGTATATCTAGGTAGGTACTCTTGGAGAGACCATAGTGCATCTACATAAACGAAGCTGTGTCTATACATTGAATATTTTTTAGTAAAAATCTATGCTAACTTTATAAAGCTGAAGAGTTTCTTTGTTTGAACGCGCTAATCAGTCAGTTCAGTGTTAGATAGCCCATTTATCGAGGAAGGCTATAGGCTACTTTTTATCCGGGTGCGCCGAGTAGTTCCCACGGGATGCGGGTGAAACCGCTGGCAGAAGCTAGTTACTGATATGCAGTGCTTGTAAGCTACTGAAGCCGGAACAAACGTTTTTACAATAACCGTGACTACCCAATTCTAGGTATTCTATCACCTATACATATCTGTATAAAAATATACATGTCTATATTGGTAGTTCACCAGTACACTACGGGTTGATGTCCAGGGTCGCGCTCGCGCAGACGGCCTTCCCGACACGTCACGCGTCGTCACAATCAATATTAATACGTTTGTACACGTCTGCCGTATTCCCATGACTGAGAACAGGAATCAACAGCTTGAGTGGACTGGAACCCTGGAAACTAACTCGATGGTAAGGCCGTTTGGCCAAATGTAACACGTGGTTTGGTTTCCCTATTTCTGGTAGGTATAGAATATATTTTAGGGTTTTGAACAAGCGCCTCTTTGGAACTTTTATATTTATAACACCAGAGTAAAAGATACATTTCCTGAAACATTCTCCATTGAAAGAAAAATCTTCCACCAATTTGATGCAGTTTTTAAAGATTTGCAAGTCCATGCCGCACAAAAGAATGCTTAGTAAGGTTTTATTCCCTACGTGGATAGCTCTCTGCCCTACCTATTATTCGAATAGAGTGATAGATAACTACTACCGACATCTCCCGCACAATGGAAGAACTAAATACTTCAACTTCTAGTTACGTTCTGAACACCACCGACAGATGGCGCTGTTCTAAATGAAGTATAAAAATAAAACATGATAGTACCACCACAATGCCATTTAAGTAATTTAATTATATATTACTTACAATTCATTATCATAATCCATTATAAATATTGTCCTATACATAAAATGATTATGGTCATAATAATAAATTAGAATCGTTTTTGTACAATGTACAGACAGACAGCTAAAAAGAATAGGAATGCAAAGAACATGATAACTTTATCGGTGAACTCTCTTCGTCCGTATTTCTTTAAAAGTTTGCTAGATTCGGATATTGTGCTGGCGGTGTTTTGTAGCTCTGATTGTGTGCCCTGAAAATATGAACAAGAGATTATTTTCATAATACTACTTTATAACAAATAAAAAAAATTGTGGCACTGTAATATGCACTTATTTCGTCCTACAAAATAATCCTTATGCAATTTTCTTTAATTATTCAATTACATTTTTTTAACAAGGATATTTTCTGGCTTTCAGCTTTACACACAAAAGATGAATTAGAAATCTAAATTATTTGTTAGTTCAACTTTAAAATCAGCTTACATGAACAGTTGAGCTGGATGAAACCAAATTATCTAGTGTGTCTTGACTCCGTTGTGCTGTGTCTGCCAGTTGCCTGCTAATTGATAAAAGTTGTTCTGTCACACCTGCAAACCAATGAATGTAATGATTAAGAATGATATTTACTCTAAATCTACGCTCATCATATCAGCCATAGGACATCAACTGCTGAACATTGTTCTTCCCCATTCATTTACATAAGGGCCGGTTATAAGAGAAGTCTTTGTTGGTAGTTTCTGCTTGTAGAATGAGGAATATTTTGTGTGCATAAGACTAATTTGTGCTGGCTTTTTAACTTTATAACACAGCTATGAGGTGAGGTGATTGCGAACAGCAAAATGTAATTGATTGATTATGTTAAACATAATTAATTTATTTGTTATCAATAATTTCCAATAAATGCAAATTCAAGCCTATTCCACCCAAAAGATATTTACTAACTTCTGAGGAAAATGCCTTATTTGCTATAGAATTAAATTCCTATGGAGACAGGTTTATAAGTCTCATTTTATCAATACCTATGTGAAAATATTGTTTGTCAACAATAAAAAAATAATAGGACTGACAACTGTGATTCTTTGTTCTAATTCTTTGTGGCATGCTGCCAGCACACATGCTACTTATTTAAAGATATGTGTCAACTGTTAATAGCCCCAAGACAATAGCCACTATCATGTGTATTTCAATTCTTGTTTACCTGTAGATACATTCCTCATTCCTTAGTCAAGGCTTAAAAAATATAATTTGCATTTATTACTAGCACATTTTTCACTTTGTAAAAATTTTTTTTTTATCTTATTTTACTTTTGAAATCTGCTATCAAAAAACTAATGAATTGTCCTCACTTAATTAAAATATCATAAAAACGGTCCGGTGATTCATAACATTTTACAGTAAAACATTTCAACTAAGATAATTCTTAATACAACAGACAAAGGACATAGGTGCATTCCTTACCAACTGGTACATAAATAGTGTCCTCAGAATGCAAGTCTTGTAAAACGGTCAAATGATACTCAAAATCATAATTTTACCTGAAGACATTTTGAGCAACCCATCTCTCTCCACCTTAGTCTTTCTATGTCTGATGCCAGTATCCTCCCCTTCACCAGCCTTCAACAATTCCTCTCTCTGAGCCTTCTCTATGGCAAACATACTTGTTATGTTGGCATCCTTGAATTCCTTTAGAAGACTGCAAAAATAAACAATGAAATAAGACAATGGAGACAGTGATCTCTGTTCATTATTTTGATATGTATCAATCATACACCATTGTACAGACGACAGCACATCAAATTGCCACAATCTGTCAAATTTCTGCAATAGATTTTCAACCTTATCACAATGGAGTGAGGTTAATGTTTGACTGGTAAAATTTGACAGATTCGATTACGTTGACCTGCTGTCGTCTGTACAAAAGTAAATGAAATGGCATAATGTATTTATGTGCAACCAACAAGTGACTAATGCACTCCACAAGTTATGAATGCAATTAAACAAAGACTTCTTGATAAAATGAAGTTTGAAGTTTGTCCTTAGATAAATGACAGATTATATTACCAAGCTAGTTGATGCCTCTGGGACTCCACTTCTGTTGCATATTTAATGTCTCCAATATCCTTCCCATACAATTCAAAATTTTCCAACTCGTCCCTCAATAGTGATATGGCCGCTCTACCTTTTTCATTAAGTCTGTTCAAATTCTCCATGGAGTCCCGACATGCTAGTATTTCCTGTAATTTAAGACTTTATAAGAAACCAGTCAGCTTGCTTTGTTACTGGCTCTTTAGTTCTGTCATGATCATTTGGATTGTTAAAAAAATGCAGGCCTCTTCTAGAAACCTCTGATAAAAAAATTAAAAGGTTAGTGAATTCATTATCTGAAAATAGGTGAATTTCGAGGTATTTTGTGGCTACCGGCGTGCAAGACTATCTAGACATCTTTATGTTGGATTTAGATGTGTAGGGACATTATTATCCTAACATTTATCATTCATAATTACCTGAATTATGTTCTTCACTGTAAAATAATGCTTGGCCAAAACTTTCACATAATTCTGGAATATTGCGTCTGGGCTGTCTAATTTCTGAAATAGCTTGCCGTATGCGCTGCTGCCCAAATCTCTCTCTGCTCGTAAATTCATTTTGTTATTTAATTCCAGTAGATATAACAATAATTCAAAGCAATTTTTTATTTTGAAAACTTTTGGGCTTTTGATGACCGTGTCAATGTGACGTTGACGCTAGTGACGTTTAATTATTGACGTTTTAATTTCAAGA
>NWSH02000560.1:13109386-13127136 GCA_002382865.2 Heliothis virescens
ACGCGACGACATCGCGGCTACAGTTAGTAAAGAAGTATAAATTTTTCATACAACGGTAATTATTAACACATGGTAATTAGTATACGGTTATTAGAAAATGATAGACTTTCTTCAAAATTTCGAAAACCAACACAGTTTGCAAATATTGGCTTATCACAATGTACGGAGGCCAAAGTACTGCACCATTTACATAATTAACTAGGGTCTATCTCAAAAAATCAAGTATTTAAATAGTAAAACGGCAATTAGAAAAGTTCTTAACCAAGGCTACGGTAATTATATACTCAGGTGCTTTGTTGGCGGTACAGCAGCGTTTGAGACCTACAACTGCTGATGGGCTGCAGTACGCACTCAGGAGATCCGTCGCGTGCGGTACTGATGTACCAAATACCGATATTTAGACATGTGCACCCGACAACAGAAAATGTCACGGCAATTATAATTTTGGATCGGACATGCAGTTATTTAATTATATTTATTTACAGACTGCTTCTACCGAGTCGATATTTTGTCATGCGATACACGTTGCTATATAGCTTTTAAAACGTTGAATGGATCAAAGTAAATTTGTAGGTTTTAGAAATTACATGTAAATTTTGACATCAAGTTGGTGTGCGGACAGGCTACGGTAATTAGAGAATAGAGGTTTTTGAACAGATGTTTAATTAATTTACACTTAACTAATTAAAAACAGAACCCAATATTTTGTTTACAGCTAGATATGGTCGTAAACTAACATATAAAAAAAAAACTATGATTGAATTTTATAATATGACGGATTGAGTAAGCCCGGACAAATAAAAACTTGCAACCGGAGAATGGCCGATAAAAAGGGTAAATATATAGGCCACGTTGATTTTCTCAGCCGTAATCCTGTTGAGAACCCCATTCCTCTTAAATCTACTGTATTAGCGATGAACAGTGAAACACAAAATGAAACTAAGGTTGTTAATTTAATTGAAGATCCGCAATCTTGGTTAGAAATTGCCCAGCAAAACGACCCAGAAACTCAAAATCTGATTGCTCAAGTTATATCCGGTGAACTAGATGAAAATCGATATTTCTTACATAATAATTTGTTATTTTATAAGGTCAGACCCGATCAATCGAAGCTGTATGTTCCCAAAGGTTCAAGATTTAGTCTTTTAAGACTTTTTCATGACGATAACTGTCACGTAGGATTTGACAAAACTTTCAAAAAACTTTCTGATTATTTTTGGTTTCCTCGCATGTCCGCTTTTATTAGAAAATACTTACAACACTGTTTAATATGTATAGAACGTAAAGGTCATTCAGGTCCTAAGCAAGGTTTTTTGCATCCTATCAATAAAACCCCAATTCCTTTTCACACGATCCATTTAGATTGTACAGGTCCGTTTACAGTAACCAATGAAGGATACAAATATATCCTACTCTTAGTGGATGGATTTACAAAATTTTGCTTATTGAAACCTCTCAAAACTCTTAGTGCCCAAGAACTTGTACCCATTATAAGGGAAACCATTACTTTATTCGGCACTCCATCAACAGTAATAACAGATAGGGGAACAAATTTTAGCTCCACCCAAATTCGTTCCTTATTTAACGAATTACATATAGAACATCATATGATCTCCACGGGTACACCAAGGGGTAACGGACAAGTAGAGCGGTATGTTACTACTGTTATCGACATGTTAAATACTTCATGTAATGGCTCGTCAGACTGGCCAAGCGGGTTGTGGAAAGTACAGCAGTCGATTAATACCACTGTCCAGAAATCTACCGGTTTCACACCAACCCGTTTGCTCATTGGTTGTAATGCTAATATCCCGTCTATCCAAGCTCATCTAAATGATATTAGTATTCCCGAAAATAACTTCGATGTAAGGGCAGATCGCGAACTAGCTTATCAGCGTTTATGTTCAGAGGCCGATAAATTCAAAACCCGTTTTGATATTGTAAGGCGAGATAACAAGGTTTTTAATGTGGGCGACACCGTATATGTAAACCAAGACCATAGGCGTCATGATAGGCTAAGTCCCAGGTTCAAAGGTCCTTACGAAATAATTGGCATTCTACCAAATGATAGGTATTCTCTTAGAGGAGTAGGAAACTTAAGGAACATAACTATAGCTAAAGATAAATTGAGATTATGGCCAGGTATATGGGTTGACGAGAATAATGTTTAAAATTATATGTATATAGATTTAAGCTTACAAATTACATTTGAGTCATATAGTGATTATTATTAATGATTTGTTAAGTAACGATGGATATTTGATCTTGTTTAATTAAACTGTTATTGTCTGATATTTTCTTTTTCTGTCAACACCAGACTGTCGGTGTGATAAATGTGGAATTTGAACTGCTGAAGTTAGTTGTTTTGTTCTAGCCTGTCTCATGTGCAGCAGGTGTGGGGCTAGATTAATTTCTAAAACAACTGACCGTTGTTATTTCGTCGTCTTAATGTGAAAAGATCGACGGTAACAATGAAACTGTATTAGGCTAATAATTATGTATGTTGATCATCTTATTTAATGTAATTTGTACTTCGAGAACGAAGTACATGTCAGTATGGCCGTGACAGTAGATACTGTAAATTTATGTAAAATTCATTTGATGTGTAAAAATTCAAACTGTCCGTTATTAATGTCAAAACAACTGATATATTCACATTACGATCGAAACTAAATTATTTACATTATATTCCATTGTTTTGAGGTAATTCTAAATTATCATTCATTTGTCGATTCAAATACTTTTTAACAGAACTTCCGGTACGAAATATTATTATGTCTGTTATTAATATTTACAAAGTTAAACTAAAATATGAATTACCAACTATGAATTATCAAATAATAATTTTAAATGTTATTTTATATAATAATTTTAAATGTAACTTATTTTAAACTAACGGATGTTGTTATTAGTTGATCAATTGACTTGGATGGTATGGTATAAAAGCGACGGACGGCGCGCCGTCCAGTTCAGTTGACTTTCGACTACAGAACGGATCACTTCCCTTAAAAGTTAAGTTTCTTATTATTTTTCTTAATTAATAATAATTTGTTGATTATAATATGATGAGAATGTGTTGTTGTGTATTATACGATTATTATGATTTATTTACTGTTTTTGTTGTATCTGTTCCCCTTGCCATATTCCAATTAAAATTATACAGTTATCATGTTTCCAGTAAAAGACAAACATTGAGATTAATATTTAAATTTAGTAGAGATTAAATTGCAGAAATAAAATATATTCGTTTCCTTTTGATTCTTTTAAGTACTTAACTACACCTATAGTAAATTCATTATTTAAAGTCCAAATTACATCATGAGTAATAAGTAAATATGTAACTCTTGACTTTCAACACCAACGTAGTTGGTAGCAGTTTCTGACACACGCATCGATCATAGGGTTAGCAACTCTTGGCGCGGACGGTCCGTTGGCATCTTGTCATGACGAGTTCCTCCGTGTTTCGGAAAGCTTGATAAATTGGAAGCTCATTGGTAGTCAGAAACTATCAAGATTGACGGCCAGTCTTACTAAGGGCGGTTTTTTTTCGGGTAACTGGGGTGATAAGATGAGACAGTCAGTCGCTCTGTTACACACTGTTACTCAGCTGCATCCGATCAAACTGGTAGTCAACCCTAACGTAGTTGGGCAAAGGCTAGGCAGATGATATGGTCGTTATTACCTACATTACTATGCCGTCAAATATTCTTCAGTCAAACTTCTAATACGGCCTCACTAATGTACAGACAGACAGCAGGTCAACCTACCCGAATCTGTTAAATTTTACCAAGCGAACATTAACCTACCACTATTGCGATAAAGTTGAAAATCTATTGAAGAAATCTGATAGATTGTGGTAGGTTGATGTGCTGGCATCTGTACATACTTTAAATTCAGAGCTATAGCAAGAAGAACCTATGCCTACCTCTTCAGGCTCATGCAGTTTGAACTCCAGCCCCCTCCCAGTCCAGGCGACGCAGCGCGCGCCCTCAGCCAGCAGGGACACCAGGAACTGCCACAGCTGCAGCGCGCCTCTGCGACCTCCGCCTGGAAGCAGGACTTGATTTAGGAAGCAAACAACAAGGGGTGTAACACCGCCAACTTCCAAACTCCAGGCTGCTTTGTGAAAGTTTCTAAAAACCACAAAGCGATTTTGGCCTGGCCCGGGAATCGAACCCGAGACCAGTGATCAGCAGTCGCGCTATGCGATCACTAGACCAACGAGGCAGTCGAAGAAGAAAGAATCTGACTGTTCCCTCATCACATTGGGTACCTTCGAAGTAGAGGACATTATAATCAGGTGGTACAAACCAGCATGCGTGGTGGTGACGTGTTGATGAGGAGACGCGGCGTCAGTCCTGCTGGAGCTGGCTGCCGCTGCTGTGGGGCACAGGGAACTGCTCACTGTGGAGAGAGGAATGTGATGCTGAAGAATATTCAGGTAAGTGTGTGTAATATATAGGTAAATGAAGAGCTCGTGGCTAAGTCAAAGCCGTGCGGATCGACCGATCATAAGGTTAAGCAACGTTTAGTGCGGTTAGTCCTTGGATAAGTGACCATCTTATCACGAAGAGTTCCAAAATTTTTCGGCAGGCACTATAAATAGGTGGGTCCTGGCTGTCATTTGAACATTTTTGGCAGTCATTACGAGTAGTTGGTAGCTAGAAAGTCTGACAACCAGTCCTTCTAAGGGTTATCGGGTTGCCAGGTAACTGAGTCTAGCAGGTCATATAAGCATGGCTGTGATGGTAAAGTGTCATGTTTTGTTGATGAATTTCTTAAAGGATGAAAAATGAAAATGAAAAAGAAAATGCTTCTCACAAAATTCCTTTCTGGTTTAAGAAGGTCAGTTCTACTTTTGTTCTTCTATATTTAATGTTAAATCCAGCTTGCCACTCACCTATCTTCTCATCCCAATGCTGGTGGTGTTCTGTGCTGGTGACTGGCTCGTCTCTCTCGCGAGGTTCCTCCGCTACTTCCTCTACGCATTTACCGTATGAGCTGCATCTGGAAAATCAACCTTATAGTCATAGTCAAAGGGTTGTTATTTCAAGAGTCTGCATCATGAGGAATTGGGGAAGAAAGAGTATTAAAAGACAGGATAAATGGCATCCCGTGTCGAAGGCGCGCGTTGTTCCACGCGCTCCTCATAGAGAGTCAGCAAACCCCAGCGGTGACCACTACCACTAGGGCCACAGCCTGCCGGGGCAGTGGAATTGTTCACGCGAGTTACCTTGTCCCTGGTACACTGTGGGCTCCCGAAGGAACACAGTGGATTTTAGTCAGTAAGAGACACTCCCTCACGTTGTCACCTACAGCGGGAGGGGTCATCTGATGATGACATGTTACCTGTGCAATTGTCCTGTGTACTGCTCTCTGTATTCCGGTCTAGTCTCCTCTCCTTCGCCTTTACAACTGTAGAGAATAAATCATTCTATTATTTTTAGGGTTCCGTACCCAAAGGGTAAAACGGAACCCTATTACTAAGACTTCATTGTCTGTCTGTCTGTCTGTCTCCAGGCTGTATCTCATTAACCGTGATAGCTAGAATGCTGAAATTTTCACAGATGATGTATATCCGTTGCCGCTATAACAACAAATAGTAAAATTAAAAAAATATATATTAAGGCTGTTGATTTATATTAGTTAATTGCAAAATTGTATACTAGTAACGCCATCTATTAGAAATAATATGCAACTTAAGTAACTCACACTTGACCATTCCTATTGTAATTTTTCATAGATAATGGTACGGAACCCTTCGTGCGCGAGTCCAACTCGCATTTGGCCGGTTTTTTAAGTTTATTTACTAGTTTTCTCCAACGCGCTAATCTTAGGAACTACTGGTACGACTTAAAAAAATCTTAAAGGCCCATTTACACATTGCAATTTTATTGCCCGTTGATTGCCATTTAATTGCAGGAATATTTGACAGGCGACTATTTATCTATTGCAGGATTACGTTTACACAGTGCAAATAGCATCTTGCTGCAATAAAATGGCAAGCAACGCGCAATGAAATCGCAATGTGTAAACGGGCCTTTAATTCGGATACCTAAAGGAGTTCCCCTGATAGTCACGTGAAATAATACTATAATTCCCCCCCTAAAACTCCGCCCCTAAGACGACCCACTGACCATTTATTGCTACATCTAGTCATGTCAATAAAAATCCAAGATTTTCTACCCGACTGCGGAGAATGGGTATGTTTTTATGGTAACTTGAAAAGTACAAGAAGTCTTTGGTCTCTCCCTAGAGTTATTCGAAGATTTGAATTCGAACATGACAAAATAATTTAACAATTGAAAGATTGTTATTGCTCGGGTAACTGTGTTCAGGAGATCAGATAGGCAGTCGCTCCATGCGGCACACCTAACTACACAGGAATTCCTACACTAATAGAGTAGCAATAGGGTGCTATTTATCATACTCACGGTTCATGCTGGTCGATGAGGGTATGTGTATGTGTGTGTGCGTGTCTCGCGTACAGTTGTGCGTGTGTGTGAGTGTGTGGGTGCTCGTATGGACGCGCTGTTGATGTGGGCGTTGATGATTCTCTGCAATGAAAGAAGAATTTTATTTTCGAAATTATCAAGAAGGCATGGAGGACACCGTGGCTAAGTTACAGCTGCACAGGTCGACCGATCATAAGGTTAAGCAACGCCGTCCGTCGGTCCGCCGATGGGTGACTAACTTGTTATGATAAGTGGCTCGGTCTTTCGAAAGGCGCGCTAAATTGGCCCCGGCTGTCATTTGAATATCTTTGGCAGTCGTTACGGGTAGTCAGAAGCCAGAAAGTCTAACAACTAGTCTTACCAAGGCATATCGTGTTTCCCAGGTAACTGTGTTGTGGAGATCAGATAGGCAGTCGCTCTATAACACACTGGTACTCAGCTGCATCCGGTTAGACTGGAAGCCCCAACACAGATGGGAACAGGCTGGACAGATGATGGTGTATCTTTTTATTTATCGATGGGAAATCATCAGATGACCCCTCCCGCTGTGGGTGACAGCATTAGGGAGTGTCAGACTCTTACTGGCTAAAACCCACCGTGTTCCTTCTTGAGCCCTTTGTATGCCCGGGCCGCGGTTACTCGCGCGAACAATCCCGCAGCCCTGGCATGCTCTGGCCCTAGTGGGCCCTAGTGGGCATTAACGCAGTAGCAACTTTGAAACCTTTGCAATTTTACAGTGTAATACATTGCCTGCACACAACGGATCCACCGGTTATACTAACACCTATACGGCTAAAATAGGAATGTTGGCAAGTTGCTGCTGCATTAATGACCCTGAATCATAAAGTATTATAGTCTTTGCCCTGAATAGTACCTGTGTTGGTAATGGAGACCCCAGGGTATGGGGTACGGCTGTCCCTGCTGCGCCATCTCACCAGACATCGCTCAGGGTCTTCGACGGAGTCTGCATCATGAGGACCTGCGGAAGAAAGAGGAATTAGTATACAGAATTCAGATTTTGCTGAATGCTACTCAGTAGCAGTCGTTGTTACAATTCCACGTCAGAGGCCGTCAGACGGATTTGAGTACACTCTGACACTAGCGGTTGTTAGGTGATTACACCTGCAGCGAGTGAGATAAGAAGAAGAATGTATTTTCAAATAATTTAAGAAAAAGAAAAACGGCTTTTGCTGTTCGTCTGTCCATCTAACCTGTCTGTACCTACTTACCCTATCTTTATATAATGAACCGTGTCAGACAGTTAAAATTTTTGCAGGTGATTTGACTCTCTAAAAGTTAAAACCCAAAAGGCGATTGCAGCCCTATCCGGAAATCGAACCCGAAACCCCTCGCACAGCAATCGTGCTATGCGACTGTCACCAGCTTACGGAACATTGAAAGAACCATTAGTCGTTTTATTTATTGAAATATATACGTTTACATTATTATCCTAAAAAAACTATACTAAGGACTAAACTAACACGCATCAAAAAGTTCCTCCCAGTCGCTGTCGACTGGGAGCGTGTCCAAGAGGCTGGCAGCATTGCCCCGTTCGTTGGATGGAAATGCTTAAGTCTCATAAATCTTTCTAAGACGAAGCTATATAAAAAATACAAGGTCTCAGAAAAATCGTCATCCTTCAAGCACTAATACTATTTCCTACTGATACTAGACTTGCAAAAGCGATGGTAAGTTAGTAACCTAGCTCAATCACATTCAGTCTAGAATTTCTTTTTTGCCTAGATACTCGCAGCCTTCGAGATAAACTAGTTAGCTATCATCGACCGCTAGTATTTGCACATCTTTAGTCGAGATGTCCCCCGGTGTGCGGCACTGTATGCACACAAACGTATCTCCTGGTGTACTCGCTCTAGCAAACAGTAACACATTGCGTGGGAACATTTGTAACATGTCCGTGACACTGATACCTTTGTGCGCGAACACGTGCTAGCTGTGGACTCGCGAGATAGCGTACAAAATTTTTGTCGCGAACAATTTTGGTGGAATCTCACCGTTTGGTTAAAAGTGTAAAGGCTCAAAAAGCACTGAACCGATTTGAACAATTCTTTCACCGTTGCCGTTGGGAAGCTACACAAATCTCGAGTAATATTTTATACCCGGGGTATTTACGGGAAGAATTTCCCCAGGTCGTGGGTGAAACCGCAGAAAAACGGCAAGTCATTCATAAATCTAACCACTGCAGTTACAAACTTGTCATTTAATCCTAACCTTTAATTTTACAAACATACATCATCATCATCTGCCTAGCCTTTTCCCAACTATGTTGGGGTCGGCTTCCAGTATAACCGGATGCAGCTGAGAACCATTGTACCACATGGAGCGACTGCCTCTGACCTCCACAACCCAGTTACCCGGGCAACCTGGCACCCCTCGGTAAGACTGGTTGTCAGACTTTCTGGCTTCTGACTACCCGTAACGACTGCCAAAGATGTTCAAATGACAGCCGGGACCCACTGTTTATCATGCCTTCCGAAACACGGAAGAACTCGTTATGCAAGATGGTCACCCATCCACGGACCAACCGCGCCAAGCGTTGCTTAACCTTATGATCGATCGATCCGCGCGGCTTCGACTTAGCCACGAGCTCTTCAAACATACAAATCTAGAAGAATTTAAATCTCATAAACAACTTAGTTCCCACAGTATAACAAGTAAAACCGTATTAAACAGCTAGTGAAATATATTGAAAAACCCCAGTTTATCTCATTAATATTCAGTAAACGTCTCTGATCTCTCGTTCGAATACACAAGTAATCAAATTGTGCGGCTGTCTGTCAGTACGTCAAACTGTATATTGAGCGTTCACATCGCTTTGTGTATAAAAAATCTGTGAGTTTTTAACCGTCTTCAAAAAAGAAGGTTTCGTATCCAAACAGTAAAAAAGTCGTTTTTAATATAACCGGATGCAGTAGAGTACCAGTGTGTTATAGAGCGACAGCCTATCTGATCTCCTCACCCAGTTACCCGGGCAATCCGATACCACTGTTAAGACTGGTTGTCAGACTTTCCGGCTTGTGACTACCCGTAACGACTGCCAAAGATATTCAAATGACAGCCGGGACACACCATTTAACGTGCCTTTCGAATCACGTCACGTGTGCTGCGGCCTCCTCTCACACAAAGAAGGATTGAGCGTTAATCACCACGTGCAAGAGATGCGGGTTGCTGTACTGGCACTTCATAGTCCAGGTTTACCCGAGATGTTTTCCTTCACCTTTAATCAGTCAATGTCTAAGACATACTTAGAAAGTACTTACAAACTTAAAAAGTTGCATTGGTACTTGCCTGAGCTGGAATTGAACCCACACACTCGTACTTGAGAGGTTGGTGCTTTACCCACTAGGCTACCACGACACTTGATTATCAAAACCAAATCTGTGTTCACTTAAAGATAACAAATCAAATTGAATTCTCAATTGAGCGAGAACATTTGACTCCGGCGCGCCACCGGCCCGCCGCCGTCGCGACAACGGCACGACAACGGGAAATGAGCGCTTGCCTTGTTTCCGGCACGACTATTACATTTACAAACAATCTTAAGATTATGAACAGTTTATCGATCTTTTAGATTTTGTTTTGTTTGTGAATACTGGGTTTTTCTTGATATCTCTATATCAGAGATCTTTATATCAGAGAGAGATCAAAAGTATATTTAAATGCTATAACTGCCTCGATGGTCTAGTTGTCGCATAGTGAGGGAATAGGGAGTGCACCTGTGTCTGCGCAAAATGCTTGTGCACTATAATATGTCCTGCGCAGCTGGCTGATCGCCTTATATGAGAACAGCCGCCGTGGCCGATAATCGGCTTGGACGCCTTCATATTTAAATGCCTTTTTACACATTGCGATTTCATTGCCCGTTGTTTGCCATTTTATTGCAGCGAGATGCTACTTGCACTGTGTAAACGTAATCGTGCAATAGGTAAATGGTCGCCTGTCAAATATTTCTGCAAAAAAAACTTTTTACAAAAAAACAAAACCGACTTCACAAAAATACACTGAAAGGGATAAAATAAAGAAGATAAAAATATGGCTCTAGAAGTCGGTGTCTGCAGGTCTGTTGACTGTGTTTATTTTGCCACCGACTTCTAGAGCCATGAGAAAAGTTTTATTTTATGCTTTTCAGTTTTCGGGTCTAAAACTATAATATCTTTAATACCCATGACCCATAGATACCCACCCACAGTAACAGTCGGTCCTGTAATAGTATCATCGACATAGAAAAGCGTATGAAATTTGAAGAGTTCTCTCGATTTCTCCAGGATTCCACCATCAGATCCTGACCTGGTGACAATGGGACCCAACTGCGAGTATACTCTTTCATATAAAGAAAGAATTTTCCAAATCGGTCCAGGCGTCTTCGAGAAATCGAGTAACAAAGACAAAAAAAAATAAAAAAAAACATAAAAAAATAAATAAAAAAAAAACGGTCGACTTGAGAACCTCCTCCTTTGTTTTGAAGTCGGTTAATAAAATGGCAGGCAACGGGCAATGAAATCTTAATGTTTAAACGGGCCTTTAGTCACGAGCTCTTTTTTTTTGAAAATTTAAAAGAGAAACATAAAAAAATTAAGTCTCCTAGTAAGATTCAAATTCCCAATTTTTCGACGCCGCTAAAAATTGGTATAAAAATCCCACCCCCAGGCGATGTATAGGGGTGTAAAATATAATATTATCATTGAATATTATTCGCCAATTCAACTTGAAGTCGCGGTATGAATTATAATGACTAAGTACGTGATGTTTGCTATCAATCTTATACTGATTGATTTTTTGTTGTACAGTCGACAGCTAGTCAACGTATACGAATTTGTAGAATTTTGCCAGTCCAATATTAACCTTCATCCATTGTGATAAAGTTCAAAATGTATTACAGAAATTTGACAAATTGTGGTAACTTGATGTGCTGTTGTCTGTACCTACTAGCTTCTACCAGCGGCTTCGCCCGCGTAAAACTTAAAATCCAGTTTTTTCACGAATTTCGGGAAATCCTTTCTTATCTAGCGTGAGAGTCTTAAGATGAACCTCTGTGCAGAATGTCAGCTTTATAGGTTCACGGGTTTGGGCCCTGCGTTGATGAGTCAGTGAATGAGTCAGGACTTTGATTTTTATATGTATAGACTAGCCAGGGCCGCGCCGCCCCTGTGTGCGATGTGTGCGGCGCACACAGGCGCCAAGGTCCTAGGGGCGCCGCACGGCAGCACAGCGCTCTTACCTGCCCCGAAAATGACAGCGCCGCGCGGATATGCGGCCACTCCGCCGCCAAGGCAAAAGAAGCGTCGCAACCCGATGCGGCGACTCTACCATTTCCTGCTAAAATTTCCATTCCCCGCTCTTTTATAGTGTTCCATAGTAAACTAGGAACTCTTATAGTTTCGCCATGGCTGTCTGTCCGTCCGTCGGTCCGTCCGCGGATAATCTCAATGACTGTTAGCGTTAGAACACTGAAATTTGGTACCAATATATCAACCACGCCGACCAAGTTCTAAAACAAAAAGTCTTCCCTACACGTAGTGCGAAATGTTTTTTTTCATTCCAACCTTAACGTGTGATATATGATATATCATTGGATAGGTATTTTAAAAAGAATAGGGGTTTACTAAAATCATTTTGTGATTATGTTAATATTCGCGCTCACTTCGCACGCGCATTTTCTATAATAATATAATAATAATAATAATAAATCTTTATTTCGGACACAAAAAAATCCATAGCGTGTTAGTATTACAAAAAATAAATAAATATAAAAACTTATTAACTAGTGTTAGTATTTATCAGCCTCTGGACAAACTGCCGTACAATTGGAGAGCCGAAGCTCTCGGACACCGTTTTCAGGATGTTGTTTTGACTGTCCCTCACTCTCCTCAGCAGTGACGCAGTTTTTTTACGTATTATAGCGCAGAAACCGTCAGTGTGGGCATGCGCAAACATTTCCGACGCGCTACAGTAACGAGGTAGCCTCAACAACATCCTGAAAGCGTTGTTATATTGGACGCGCAGGGCATTCAGCGATCGTTTAGTATAGTTGACCCATAGATTGCCCGTATACAGACTTTGGCAATAAGCCTTAAAAAGTGTTATCTTTACTTGGTCTGTACACCGCGCAAATCTACGAGTCAACATATTACTACGGACCGCTAGAGCCCTGCGCTCCCTCTCAATGTCAACATCGTCCCTGAGATCAGCGGCAAGAAAATGCCCTAGGTATTTGAAGGTTGACACTCTTCGAATTGTTGACCCATTCAAGAACAGCTATAGTGACGGTTTCGATCCTAAATCCAACTGAATAGATCGCGCCTTATCAATTTTTTTTTATTATTTTATGGAACCTAAATTCGACGGCGGCAAAATTGTCTCCCGCCAGTGGCGGCGCTGGGCATAAAAATTTCGCGCTCGCTTCGCTCGCGCATTCACATTACATATTGTTTATATTTTTCATTGTTTTATGCCTCCACAAATTAACTAAAACAAAAGGCGGCAACTTCAGCTTTACAATATTAGTAGGTATGAGACACTTTTAAAATTATACATTTTTGTGACTTGATCTAAAACTGTCAAAGGAAATCGCGCTCGCTCTGCTCGCGCCTTTTCTTTAAGATGTTTACTCGTCGAGCTGAAAAAATTTTCGCGCTCGCTTCGCTCGCGCATTTTTATTCATAAAATTATAGATTGGTACATGACTACAACTGTATGATCTCCTCCCCTCTCGGCACTAAAGCTGGATCCGCCCTAGGGCCTCGCGAACTTGATGTCGCCGAGGTACAGACAACAGCAGGTCAACGTATACGAATCTGTCAAATTTTACCAATCAAATATTAACCTACCGCCATTGCTATAAGGTCGAAAATATATTGCAGAAATTTTACAGATTGTGGTAACTTGATGTGCTGTCGTCTGTACATATTTGGTCTAGCGCCGCCACTGT
Source organism: Heliothis virescens (assembly GCA_002382865.2). NCBI lineage: Eukaryota > Metazoa > Arthropoda > Insecta > Lepidoptera > Noctuidae > Heliothis > Heliothis virescens. The sequence continues at coordinate 13,122,788 of NWSH02000560.1, forward strand.
CTCCCCCCCGGCACAGCGACGCTATGCCACTGATTTAACGAAATTAATTGGTCACGTTTCTGGTCTAAACTATGACAAAAGGTTACAAACCCATATTATACATGAGCCGATAAAAATATTACCCTCCTTTGCATTGCGCAGTCGGGTAAAAAGAGGCGCTTCATAAGTTTCGCACACAGGCGCTTCGTGGTATCGGCGCGGCCCTGAGACTAGCTGTTTTTTTTGTCTTCACTCGCGTTTTGAGGGAACTACTTTCGGAAGATGGATAAAAAGGTGTTGTTTTCGTGTGTTCGTGTATAAATATCAAACTCAGAAAATGTATTTCAAATAGGCCTATAAAAGCTCTTATGAAACGTCAAGCTAGTTGCACGGAAGAAGCTCTATGGGCACTCTTCTAAAAATAGCAGGTTTTGACAATTTAAAGTTTTCTTACAGTCATATCAAAATAGTTTTCGTAGTTTTTGTGTTAAAGAGCACTTTAATATCTAGCTGTCCTAAATTGAAATTGAGAAGTTTGTTTGATTGAACACACTGTACTCAGAATTTTTAAATCGGACATTATTTACAGGTTGAAAAATTAATTAAGTTTTAGATAGCCAATTTATCGAGAAGGACTATTTTTTATCCGTATGCTAGGTGTGAGTTTAGCTTCTCAACAGTGAAATAATTTTACAAATCGGTCCAGTACTTTCGGATCCTTTAGGGTTACAAACAAACAAAAGGTGTTTCCTCATTATTATATTAGTATAGCTGTCTTTCTATCTCCAATAGCAAATCACCGAACAGATCAGTTATAGAAATCCTTAGTAAATGACAAACCTATCGATTTGTCACACTATTAGCACAAATACCCACAGGGGCGTGAACAAATAGTTCCATATATTTAATGAGCCCTGTCATCGTCAATAGATAGGGGAAGTCTCGGGTAGCGTCACTTGTCTAAAAATACTACTATTTTGTGGCAGTAGGGTAAATCGATCGGCCGGAAAAGAAGTTCTATGTATTGACAACGTATTAGTTTTTAGGGTTCTGTACCCAAAGGTTAAAACGGGACCCTATTACTAAGCCTCCGCTGTCTGTCTGTCTGTCTATCCACCTCCAGGTTGTATCTCATAAACCGTGAAGGGTAGAAAGCTGAAATTGTGTGAAGTGTGAAACCGCAAATTATAACTTTGTTATTCATATATTTGTATGAAAAACGAAGTTATATTTTGTTGGCGAAAAATGTTTGTATTTTGGCTAGTTGTAGATAATAATAGATACGTTAATTTTTCATAGTAACCCTCCGCGCGTTATTCCAACTCGCACTTGGCCGGTTTTTTAAATAATAATATTTTATTCTAGTGTAATTTATTAAACTATATGTATCGATTAGTAGCTCCTGCCAGTGGTTTCATCCGCGTTAATAGAAACTACTCTGTGCAACCGGATAAAAATAAGCCTGTCTGTTCTCAGACTCTAGATGATCTGCTTCCAAAATATTTAAATCCATTCAGTAGTTTACGTATGAAAGCGCGACCAATACAGTCAGACAGAAAAACTTTCGCATTTATAATATTTATTAAGCAGTAAAGATTATTAGAAAAAGCCGGCCAAGTGCGAGTTGGACTAAGGGTTCCGTACCGTCTATGAAAAATTAACGTATCTATTACCTACAACTAGCCAAAGTACAAACATTTTTCGGGCCGCAAAAAATAACTTTGTTTTTCATACAAGTATATACATACAAGTATAATAACAAAGTAATAATTTGCGGGTTCACACATTTATTGTATGGGGATCCCCTTAATCTTATTTTTTTTTAATTTTTAGTATTTGTTGCTATAGCAGCAACGCATCATTTGTGAAAATTTCAGCTTTCTATCTATCACGGTTCATGAGATACTGCCTGGAGACAGACAGACAACGGAGTCTTAGTAATAGGCTCCCGTTTTACCCTTTGGGTACGGAACCCTAAAAAGGACATTCCTTTCTCGTATCTATTTAAATGTTCAGTAATTTTGGCGTAATACTACGACAGACGGACAAAGCTACTATTTATAATATAATAATCATCAGAAAAATAAATAAAAATTCTTAAAAAAACACATATCCCTACAGTCTCTATATTGACTATACTACCTACGTCAAACCAGTTCTCAATTTGAAACACGGAGTGTGGGGCGCTTCCGCTTCCGGCCCCGCCCTCCGCCCGCCCAACTACCTCGCAGGCTCTATCGCCAATGTTTTATAGTATAAAGTATACTTATATATGTATGACTGACTTTATTTAGACTGAAAACTTGATTTTAACCGACTGTGTAACATAAAAGCGTATGTTTGAAGAGTTCTCTCGATTTCTCCAGGATCCCATCATCAAATCCTGGTCTCCTTACCATGGGACCACCTGTGAAGAACACCCTTTCAAACAAAAAAAGAATTTTGAATATCGGTCCAGCCATCTTCGAGTAATCTCTCCTTTTTGGGAAGTCGGTTAAAAATAGGGTTTTACGTGATGTTTGTATGTAATTTCTAAGTATATCTTAGACACCAATGACTTATAAGAGGTGAAGAAAAACATCTTGAGGAAACCTGGACTATTAAGAAAAAACTATGAAGGATTGAGCGTTAATCACCACGTGCAAGAGATGCGGGTTGCTGTACTCACACTTTATAGTACAGGTTTCCTCGAGATGTTTTCCTTCACCTTTAATCAGTCATTGGTGTCCAAGGTATACTTAGAAAAGTTGCATTGGTGCTTGTCTGACCTGCAATCGAACCCACACACTCATACTTGAGAGGTTGGTGCTTTACCCACTAGACTACGACGACTTTTTTAACACATTTTAATTATAACTAAAAATGTAAGATAATTAATTTAACCATCTTCCAAGGATCGTAGCGTCATGAAAATTGGCAGTTGTATATAGTTCAGATGACTATACAATAATATGGAACTGTCGAACTGATCTCATGATGGAGCCGGAAGATATGAACTGGAACTTCATGATGGAACATCGTATCATAGCCGTGTTTGGACTTTTTAGAAAAGGTCTTGGGCTTTTACATGCACTTATAATGTGTTTTTCTACCGTTCAAACTATTTATATATTTTTCGGAGTATACCTAGTAAGTTTCACACAATATGCATGCAACAAAGTGATCGTTATATAGAATGCAACACTGCTAAGTGGTGAAGCATTATATCCTCCCCTGGGGGTGAGGGGTGAGGGGCGAGGGGGAGGACTAGTTAAATATTAACCAGATCTGCTAATAGCCCGGGGAATGTGAGTTACGGACTGAGAGCACAGATTTATAAAAATACTAGCTTCTGCCAGCGACTTCGTTCGCGGATCATGTCGCTTATGCCAGCTACAACGGGTCGTCATAATCAACGATCTTTCCCTTCACTGCTCGGCTCCTATTGATTATAGCGTGATGAAAAGTATACTGTAACCTGCTCAGGAGTATGAATAATAATTGTACCAAGTTTCGTTAAAATCCGTCGAGTAGATTTTGTTTCTATAACGGTTATACAGACAGACAGACAAAAATGTTACTGATTGCATTTTTGGCATCAGTATCGATCCCTAATCACCACCTGATAGTTATTTTGGAAATATATTTCATGTATAGAATTGACGTCTCTACAGACTTATTATAAGTATATAGAAGACTAGTTTTTAGAACGCGGTTTCGCGTTCTTAGGAAACTGCTACTTGTATGTGGATAAAATATAGCCTAGGTATGTTACTCGGGGATAGTGAAGGTTTACTGAGAGAGATCAGGCGCAGGACCGACATTAACGTGCTCTCCGATGCACGGGTGTATCAATCACCAACTGCCAACTCCGGGCTGCTTAGTGAAAGTTTCTAAAACCCACAAAGCGATTTCATCCCCACCCTTGAACCAAACCTGAGACCTTGTTCACAGCAGTCTTGCTATGCGACTATTAGACCAACTGAAAAGCTTATTGGTCCCTAAAAAGAGGCGACAAGAAACTTTTAAAATTAAGTTTTAGCAACCCAATAAAAGGGCCAACTTCAAAGCAAGTTTTTAACAACAAAAGGTGTCAAAAAGACACCTATTTTTTATTTTCTTTGTAAAACACACACTCACTATCCCTTCTTCGACACACAATAGACAATCTATTGTAGTGTATCTTTAGAGCATTCAACAACAGGAACCGCCTTGAACACAACTATACGAAAAAGTCTGCGAATTTACGCGGAACAAATAGTGATATCTCGTCGTCTGCCTAGCCTTTTTCCAACTATGTTGGGGTCGGCTTCCAGTCATTTGACCATCTTTGACAGTCGTTACGGGTAGTCAGAAGCCAGAAAGTCTGACAACCAGTCTTACCTAGGGGT
>NWSH02000560.1:13128368-13139265 GCA_002382865.2 Heliothis virescens
AGGACGCGCAGTTTTTGCGACAAATGGTAATTAATTCAGAAATTGATGCCGCCGTCACTACACGGCAAACTGGCGAGAATTGTTGTCTCGCTTGCACACATTCAAAAATATGGGAAAAAAGAAATTTTAGGGTTAACACTCTTTAATTTAGAAATCTACCGACTTAATTATTTTCTACCAAATGTAGAGAACTGCCATTAATTAGTTTGTTCTGAATTGAATGAGGAGTCTAATAAATTATGTTTAATATCACAATGGCAAATTTAGTAACATGAAAAGCTTAAACTGGGAACTCTTTCAATCTTCAAACTATAAAACAACATTCGCAATCGCTACGCTCGCGCCTGCAGAAAAAAATAGTTGGGGAGGGTAACTTTTTCCTGCGTTTACTTTTTTAAGGTTCCGTTCCCAAAGGGTAAAACGGGACCCTATTACTAAGACTTCGTTGTCTCTCTGTCTCCACGCTGTGTCTCATTAACTGTGATAGCTAGAAAGCTGACATTTTCACAAATAATGTATTTCCGTTGCCGCTATAACAACAAATAAAAATTAAAAATATGTATACATTAAGGGTGGTCATGGTACGGAACCCTTCATGCGCGAGTCCAACTCGCACTTGACCGGTTTTTTTAGTATCGAAACTGTAAAAAATTGCTCACTTCACACGCGCATTTTCTATAATGATGGTTTCGATCCTAAATCCAACTGAATATATCGCGCCTTATCAGCCTTTTTCAACTGTTGATTATTTTATACAAACTTAAGTCAAACGCGGCAAAATTATGTCCCACGTATGGTCTAAGTCGTGACAAAAGGTTAAAAACCCATGTGCTACATAAATACATGGGCTAGTAAACATTTTATTTTCCTTTGCAATGCGCAGTCGGGTAAAAAGAGGCCTTTCACAAATTTCGCATACAAGCGCTTCGGAGGGTCGACTCGGTCCTAGCTGAGGTGACTACATACTTTGAGCACAAAGCGTTGTATACAGGCTGTTCTAAAAACCCCGTCTGACCAGTGAAGGAATTATTAGGTACCTACATGAGATTCCATAAAAATTTTCTCAGCTGCATACGAGTAAAAAAGAATTACCCCTCAAAAAAACGTAATAATATTTCATAAAATGACGAAAATCATATGGCAATACGGTTCAAGGGTCATCGTCTTCCGGGTATTGACTTCGTAAGGTCATGAACCCAAATTAATTTAAAATACAATAGCCGGCGGTGCCTTTGACTAGATAGTAGAGATGTAACTCTTTAAGTGTTATTCAAATTTTAAATGTCGATGTCGATGTCGATATCGATTGAAGTCAAAAATATTTCGTATCATAGGTGTGATTGTCAAATTATTATTAATTTAACAGTGCCAACGAATTGTTAAATTAATAATTAAATAATTAGTACAAAAACAATGCGTCTACTTTGTAATATTAATTCGTGTTTAACACTTCTTGAATAAGTTTATTTTTGCCGGGATTGTATCAATTTCACCAACTTCGTATCATAAGCCAGTTCGTTATTATGTGGAATTACTCTACTTCATGTAAACTATTCAAGTCAACATTCAACACAATAATGATACATATCGATAATAAAATCGATATTCGCAAAAAAGTGCGTCTCTAGTAAATTGTCTACTGATTTATGATACACGTGCCGCGGGCGGCGGCGCGCCTTTGAGGACGCGCGGTGCGCCTTTGATTTGGCTGTCGGCATACCTCAAAGTTAAAAACACAATAACCGCTACACTAATAAATCAAATACCACAGAAATCGATGTTGTCGCTTTTTTAAAATTTGCCTGATTTAGGGGAAATTGTAGCACATTTAGGGCAAAAAATAGGTTTTTTAAAATTCATTATTATTGTTGCTATGACGAATCTATAAAATTTTCAAATTTATTTGGTCTTCTGATTGCTTAACCTAAATTACCCTTATGAGTCCGACGGGATAAACATAACATATTGTATTATGTTACACTTTTATATAGTAACTAGCCGTTTCCCCGCGGTTTTAACAGATATTGGATTGCCCATATTCGGGTTGAGAAGGAAGCAGCTGCCTTCCAAAATTAATCAACTCAGATTTCAGGTAGAATCTGCTTTGTGCGCGATATTCTACTACTTTATTTGTTTATTTTAGATATGGTATAGATTTTCCTTGACTTGATGCCAACATCAGGAAAATTAAATGTTACCAGTTTCAAAAATTATCAATGCAACTAATGAAGAATAGTATAACCATTTTTGAGGTTTACAAATTAAAATATAATATTCATGTTTAAAGGGTGCAACAATCACCCACAAAACTGAAGACAACAGTTTCGTGGGAATAGCTACAGATAAAATATTATTTGAAAAACTTTCGCGTGGGAAAGATGCGTGGCGCGTGGTATAGTGATGTCATCCATTAATGCGAGAGCAAGAAAACTATCGCCATCCTTTTCTTTCACATTCATTGATTGGAGTGAATTTGACAATTTGTTATTGTTTCGTGATGGTAAAACGTAACAGCAATCGATGCGAAGCATGGTTTTTATTTATTGATTGTTGAAACGTGTAATTATCCTGATATGACCGACAATTATCATTGTTTAAGAATTATCTATTTAGGAGTTAATCACTCAATGAATTTCCTAACCTTTACTCCAAAATGTTTACTGATTGCTACTGGAACATTTTGCACAATCCAAACTATTAATTTAGATATGATAATGTTATATTTTCATCATAGTTTTTAGTTTATTATATGTATGTCACAGTGAATACTGAGTAGTATTGTACTTACATGCCTTGTTCGCTTATGTTGTAATGTGGTTTATTAGGGTACTAATATTTGAAATTGTCTGTCGCGATTTTCATATTTTTGATATTTAGGTACGAAGGGTAAACTCGAAAATTACTCATCCAGAAGAGGTATCTCAGACTTAGCGTTTAGGTTTGGCCCAAAGAAAGAAGAATTGAATATGTTAGTGAAGTTAAGACGAAATAATAACCGGAATAGATGTATATCTTATAAATTTGTTAATATAGGTGAGATTGTTGGGTTTTGAGAACAGACAGAGATCGAGTCTATGATTACACTATATGATAATTATTCTCCATACTTTTCTAGTTGTGTGGATAACTGTAGATAAATGCTGGAAGAAGCCACATAATCTATATTTACTCTTAATTCTGTTTTTTCTTATTGTATTACTCTATTTTCTTCCGTATTTACATAAAATAATAGAAAACATTTTCATTACAGCACCAAATAAAAATTCAAATTACTTTACCTTACTTGTATAACATAATGTTTAAGCCCTTTATATATTAAGTATCAAAATAGACACATCCAAATATTAATTAATAAGATTCTTTTGTGCTCTTGTGATCATTTTATACTCTATTATGCGTATGATTTCAAACAACCTCGCTACGAAAATAAATAAATTGAGTATACTAAAGAAAATTAAAGCAAAGAATAACAAAATGTCTCTTAATTACTATATTTGCTGTATTATGTATAAAGTATCAGTATCAGTATATATACATACATAACAAACAACCATGTAATATTGGCGTTAGGTATAATAATACTTTTATAGTTCATGACTAATATACTTAAATTGTTATATATAAAATAATAATAATGTTATTTCTATTTATATCATCTAAATTTATAAATAAAGACAGTTACTTTATTGAGTATTCCTTGCGATAATCAGTGACGACTATGACGCATTCATAATTAAATGATATTATGTATCATCATATTCTCTCTATGATATATCGAATATTTTGTTAGGTATAGTAACAGTTGTTTTGACTAATATTGTGTTCTACGTGAGATAATGATAATTATTATATACCATCTTGGATCCGAAAATTTTTTGATTTTACAGTTTGTATTTTATTAATTATAATTATATTTACGTGTTATTGCACCGATTAATTTTTATATATAATTTATATGTTAATTTTATTCGAAAAAATTAAAACTGCCTTATTCGTCGGATATTAATTTATTTCTACTGCTTATTATAATCCAGCAATATCTTAGTTATTTGTTATTCTTTACAATTCATTCTTTTAATTGTGCATTTTTAGAGAAATACTTTCGACCGTATATACATATCTCGTTTACCGTATCAAGTGTCATTTTTTATATCATCCGCGTGTAAAACATTTCCCGTTTATTTTTTATTTAGTATTACCTCAATCATAATAATACCTTATGTTTTTTAACAAAATTTCTATAATGATTAAATTAATCCGATTGCTGTTATCTAAGCATTAACTCTTTTTCTTTCTATATACAATTCTTCCATTTTTTCAAATACTTATTAATCTTATTCTTCTTTATCTTCCTTGATTTCCTTAATTTTCTCTTAAAATATTTCATCTTTCTTTTTACTTCTATTGCTTCGCCATCTGGAGTATATACGAAGCAATATAACCATTAAGATTAATATATAAGCTTTCAATAAGGGTAAGATCTTAATCTAAATTGGTGAAAAAGAGTAATATAGAAAGATACTACAATATTAGCTATAAAGCAATAAGTCGGTTGATTTTACTACTTTTACATCCTTCCACGCTCTATAAGAGTGGTCTGCCCAATGACTTATTGTAATTCCTGTGCACCTCGTAATGAATAGAAAAAATGTTGTATAGCAGGCTATAATGTTTTTTATATCCCTAAAACTAATCCATTTTATTGTGTTGCTCTATACTCATCTGAAAGGTCTATTTTTCCCTCACTTTCCTTACCCTTTAATTTGTGGTGCTTTGTAATCCGCAGTGCTTTTTTAATTTTCTTATAGTTGATTTCCCTTTTGTTCACTTATATATCTATCTATAAATAAAAATCTCCCTGTATTCTATATAGTTAGCGTGATTAGAATTTACAATTGGTTTGTATTAATAATAATAGAGATTAGTTTGTCGCACTATAAAACTTTACCTCTTTCACTCTCATTCTTGCGCTTTCATTTCTTGTCTTCTTGTGTACCTCATTCTTCTCTTCTCCACGGCTCTTTCTTTCCTTTTCTTACTTTCTGCCAAGTTGTGTTTGTGATAGTGTATATATTCTTAAACATGTCTCAGTGAATAACTAGATAATGATAACCCACTAATTCTATTCAGTAAATCGTCAACATACAAATTTACGCAGAAAGCAAATGTTTCAAATATTACACCATTCAACTGTCGCATCTAATACTCAAAAACGTGAATGAATATAAATTTCCAGTTTACCTTTGGTGGGACTTCATCACTCTATTCCGGTTGTTCGTATCTGACCCGCTCACTTCCTCCATCGTCCTCGTCGCTGCAAAGAATTGCATACATATAAACTGGTCAAATCAGGTCCACCCTATCCGTCTCCGTTACCATACACTCTAGCTAAACCTTTAGCGATCGTGCATATCGACAACTATCTCACTCTATTTATTAAGGTGTCTTACCTAATGCGTCTTGTTTATTTGGCGGGCATGATATTCATTTCTTGGTGTAATGTGTAATGAGGGAGCGATCTTATATCGTATGTATCCCATTTTCACTGGTCATCAAATGCCTGAAAATAAATGATCTCACGAACCTCAATACGATATACAAAAATACATTATTTGTTAATATCTCATGAAAAAACCACTTCATTTTGATATCATCAATTCACTCTTATTTGACGTTATTAGTGGCTGAAATAACGTTATATATAGTACCACGGAATCTCGCAAACAACTTTTCTTAATTCCATAATATGTTATTGCATACAACCGCAAGTAAACACCATGATTACCGCTTTATTGCGCTTACCCATATTGACATCTAGCTTAATTGTAAGTTTTACATTGCCGACAAGTACCTCGTCGACTTCATCATCCTTAGTATGCACATGTTAGATGACTAATCAACACACACTTCAATAGATTAAAGATTTGGCTAGAAAAGATAAAGGCACGCGCAGTTTTGCGCACAAATGAATAGAATACAGAAAAATATTGAATGCCGTCGTCATACACGGGCAAACTTCTCAGAGAACTTCGTTGTCATCTCTCGCTTGCCACACATCATTCAAAAATATATGGGAAAAAGAATATTCTGTGGTTTAGATCACCTCTTTAATTTGAATATCTATCCGACTTAATATTTTTTCTACAAATGTGGTGATCTTTGTCCATTAATTAGTTTTTCTGATAGTATGAATTAGGGTCTAATAAATTATTTTTAATATCACAATGGCAATTTAAGTATCATGAAAAGCTTTAAACTGGGATATCTCTTTCAATTCTTCAAACTATAAATAAATATACTTCTCAATCCGCTACGCTCGCGCCTGCAGAAAAAAATTAGTTTGTGGGGGGTAATCTCTTTTCCTGCGTTTATTTTTTAAAGTTCCGTTTCCAAAGGGTAAACAACGGAGACCTACTTACTAAGACTTCGTCGTGGTTGGTATCTCATCTGTCTCCACGCTGTGTCTCATTAACTGTTTGATTTATGCGGTAGGAATAGCTAGAGCACAATTTCAAAATAATGTATTTTCCTGCACAGCTATTAACAACAAATAAAAAATTAAAATATGTTATTATCTATTAAGGGTGAGTCATGGTACGAACACATTCTCTATGTCGAGCGAGTCCAACTGCTACTTGGGATCGCCGGTTTTTTAGTAATCGAAACTGTTAATAAAATATGCTCACTTTCACGCGATCGTTCTCTAGTAATGATGGTATTTCAGTCCGTATAATATCTCAACTGAATATTATCAGACGCCTTATTTCAGTGCCACCTTATTTTATTAACATTTACTGTTGATTAATTTATAATAATAAGTCTTAATCAAACATGCGCGGCGAAAAATTAATGTCCCAACGTAATGAGTCGTAAGTTTGCGTGACAAAAGGTTAATAAGACCCGTATAGATTAGAACTACATAAATAATCAGTTGGGCTATGTAATCATCATTCTTATACTTTCTTGTACTTTTGACAATTGTCTGCAAAGTTCGTGGGGTATAAAAGGAGTGCCTCTTCAAATCATTCGCAAATTACACAAGCGTCTCGATGAAGTGGTTCTCGGTGTGTGTGAGGTTGAACTATCATACTTTGAGCACGAAAGAACATTTTTATACAGAGAGTATACTCTAAAACCCGTCTGACCCAGTGATTAAGTAATTTATTACGGTACTTACATTGTAAGTTCTCACATATATATATATTTCAGCTAGCAGACGTGATGTTAATTATATGATATTGAGTTTACCCCTCAAAAATTAACGTTTAAATTATAATTTTCTATTAAAATGACTGAAAATCTATATCTTAGCGCCAATTACGGTTCTCAAATAGGTCATACGTGTTTTACGGCGCTATTTGACTTCGTTAAGGTTATTGAACCATATAACATTTAAATTTAACTATAAGCGTCGCGGTGTGGATACCTTTAGACTATGTAGTTAGTATGAGATGTACTCTTTAAGTGTATGTCAAATCTATAAAATCTCGATGTCGATGTACAGTATATTTCGATTTGAGTCCAAAATGTATTTCGAATTGTAGAGTGTGATTAGTCAATCTATTTATTTTTTAATTTTACTAACTCTCAGCTGACTCATTTTAACGAATTGATTTAAATTAATAATTATAATATATTATAAGTTACTAATAACAATGCGATATTTCTACTTTGTAAATATTAATTTCGTGTTTAACACTTCTTGAATAAGTTTTATTTTTTGCGGATCTGTATCCTAATTTTTCACCAACTTCGTTATAGTGATCAAAGCCAGCTTCGTTTTTATTTGTGTGGAATTCACTCTAACTTTATTTCTCTGTTAAACTATTCAAACGTCAACATTCGAACACAATAATGATACTTATCGATAATAAAATCCTCGACTATTTCGCCCAAAAAGTGCTGTCGTCTCTCAGTAAATTGTTACTGACTTTATGATACACGTAGACGGGCTGCGGCTCTCCGCTTTATGAGAGACCCAGCTCGACTCCTACGTGTGTCGCTTTGATTGGCTGTCGGCATACCTCCAATCAGTTAAAACACAATAACTGAAATAATCTATAAACCGAATCCGATGTCGTTCGCTTTGTTTTTTTTTAATATTATTTTTGCCCTTGTGTATCTTTTAGGGGACATTGTAGACATTTAGGGTTCAAAAATAGTCTTTGTGACATTTTTAATAAATATTCATTATTATTACGTTGCTATGTACGTTTTCTATATAAATTTTCAAATTTATTTTCGGCTTTTCTGATTGCTTAAACCTAATTAATACCTTATGAGTTCCGAGCGGGATAAACATAACATATTTGTATTCTGCTTTACACTTTTATATAGTCAATAGCCAGTTATTACCCCGCTAGGTATACTTTAGATCAGATTATTGGCTCTTGTCCATATTATCGGGTTGTAAGGAGCATGACAGATGTCCGTTTCATCATTCATACTACACCTAGATTTATCAGGTACGTAAGATCTGCTATTTGATCCCGCCGCGTTAATATAACTCGCACTACTTGTATATAGTTGTGTTATTATAGATTCAAATGTTATATCAGATATACTTCTCTTACTTTGATTGTACTATACATCTCAGCTTGATATTAAATTCTATTACCAGTATATCAAAACATTGACTATCTAAATGCATTTTATATATGAAGGATAAGTCAGTAATCACCATTTTATGAGAGTTTACATATCTATAAATCTATACTATCTCATGTTTTAAAGGGTGTCTCCGCCAACCTTCAACCCAACAAACACTGTAAGACAACAGTTTCGTGGGAATTGCGACAGATATACAACTATGTATTGAAAACTTTCGCGTGGGAACAGTATGCGTCGGACGCGTCGCCGGCTATTCAGTGATGTCCATCCTTTTAAACTATTTCGCCATCCTTTTCTTTCACATTCATTGATTGGAGTGAATTTGACAATTTGTTATGTTTCCGTGATTGGTTAAACAACAAATGGTAACCAGCATCGATGTCGCAAGAGCATGGTATTTTAGTAATTTTATGTAGTTTCGTTTGAAAGGTGTAATTTAATTCCAGTTTCATTTATTATATCCATACAATTTTAGATCTCTACTCACAGTTAATATATTCACAACATCTATAAGGAATCGCGTTTAGTCTAGGTTAATTTGGTTCGTCCTCTTAAGTGAGTTCGTTATGGAATGACATAACACTGGATAATATTGAAAAGGTAGTGAAATAAGCTGCAGTGTGTGCAACGTTATATGATCCTAGTGTGTCTAATTAGAGAATTTTGATCATTAATGTTCAGTTTGAAAATATCATGCTGATTCACATCAGATCTAGACAGAGGCACAAAGCTATTACCAAAGCCGACGATCGGAGAAAGGTAGCCTACAAATCTCTGTATTTTCCAATCCTTCGTGAAGCTGAATTAGTAGGCGGTTCCAATAACTTGAGAAAGAAAAACAGTTACTTGTGAAAATTGAGTTATAATAGTCTGAACTTTCTTACTTGTTATATCATATAATCTAACTAGGTAACTTCTTAGTCGTTGTATATTGAGTTTCAGGTGAAAATACTCAACATTAACACTCCTCTCTCTCTCTTTGTTATAACTTTGCTACCTACATTCATATTTAAGCAGCTATCTTATACCAAGTATATCCTTAACTCTTTCATAATAAAAAACGTATATAGATCAGATTATCTACATAGTACTAGTGTGAAAATTGTAAGTTGTAGATTAGTTGAAACTAAAAACTTCATTCCTTAGCGCTTAAAATAGATTCCTTAATTAACATTAAACTATACTGTCCTCATCTATGAAGTATAAATATAAGTTTAGTATTCAGTATGTGTGTATCATACTAATCGTCAAGTACATAGCCAATGACTGTAAGGTTTCAGGTTAAAGATCAAACACACAGATGATAAAATGGCAATAAGGATAATGCTGGAACTACCGGTGAAAGTGCGCTGTCGCGCTTCGGGTCACAACTGCAGTATGCACATGATCACAGACATACAAAGTCTAATGATGAATAGCAAGCCTGATATTTAGGTACCTGATATGTTATTTATATATGATAGTCTAGAACTTTACTTAAATATAACTCCTTTGATTATATTATTGGTCACTTATTTACTGTCTTACTTCCTATTTTATTTTTACGTGATGATAAATGATGGTCTAACAATATGGCTCCTACAAAACTGTGCTAATAATTTCCAGAGCTGAAGTTGTCTCCGTGGTTTGATGGGAATTGCAGAGCTACAATGACTTGTCTCTTGTTAGTGCCTCCCCCTAGCTGTACTGAGACAAGTTGGTCAACTTTCAACTAGATGACAGCACGTTTGGGAAGAGAGCGAAGAGCACAAGAAAAAACTGAAGAGGCAGGTTATAAGACCTTACTCTAAGTTACCTGACACAGAAATGTTATAAATGTATAGAAAAACAGAATAACAAGATACTAATAAAAATGTCGTTTTAATCATCAGTGTGTAATGAATTGCGTTTGTGTGAATGGTTTGTGAGGTCAATACATTGGATGATGTTGTTTTATTATAGACAGTTCGTGACAAGTTTTGTGTTTGTCTTGTAAATCATATATCTCAGAACGGCTGGGAAAAAATGATAATTCCTAGAAACAGTTATGCACTTGGAATGCTTAATTATTATAAGCTTATTATAACAAACTTTGTAAACATTGATATACTCTCAATTCACAGAAAACTTACACCAGCTTTTTAAATCAATTTTAACTGTAAACGCTAAAAATAAGTGCTCCGCCTCTGGGAGATGAACACTTTTCATCCATAGTAAGTCCTTTGCTTATTGCCACATCAACTCCTTCTATTCACTATTATTAAGTCTATGGTGCATATGCAGTCAATCCCTTTATTTCATTCTACTC
>NWSH02000560.1:13139290-13154061 GCA_002382865.2 Heliothis virescens
AATTACAGTGTTCATTTTATTAATTCAACAATATTTACACAGCATCACAACTATGAACGCTTATTAGGTTATGTTCGCCTCAAGTTGATTCGGAGGAAGAAAGCTGAAAATGAAAAGTAGAGTGAAAAGTGCACTTCATAATAATTATCTATAGTTTTCAATGTAAAGTTATATATTTCTACATAACTGTGTTCAATTCTAATCGTCAGCAGAGCACAAAGCCTAAAATTACCCAAAGCCCGACGATCTTGGATGGATCAAGAGCCTCAAACCTCTGTTATTTTCACAATCCGTTTCGTGGAAGTGAATTAGCTAAGGCGCAATACTATGAGATAGCATGTGAAAATGGTATATGTTGACTTTCTTACAATACAATAATTAACGTAGTCACTTAATCTGTTTGAGTTATGAAAATCAACTATTATTACAATTCCTAATTTTTACTTGCCTCCATACATAATTATGCAGCTAAAATGCCTTGATACTACAAGTTCTCTATACCTTTCTAAAAATTATGCTATACATAATAAATTGTTAAGTATTTGAAACACTAAAACTTCATTACTGTAGTATAAAGACTTCTACAATATCAACATCATATAGATACTAATTAAACTGTCCTCATCTAAGTATAAAAAATTTATTATCGAGTTTGCATACAATCGTTCAAGTACATAGGTCAATGACTGTAAGGCTTCCAGGTAAAGACAACACACAGATGATAAATGGGCAAAGGATATGCTGGGAACTACCGGAAAGGACGCTGTCGCTCGGTACTGGCAAGTAATGGCACATGAACAGACATAGCAATAAAGTTATATCGATGACAATAGAAGCTGCATAAACATCGGTACTTGATATTGTTATGTTATAATTGATTAGTCCTAGAACTTCTTAAAATACCTCCTTGATTATATATTTGGGTTCAACTATTACTGTCTTACTTACTCATTTAATCCTCTCACTGGTGATGATCAAATTGATGGTCTAAAATATGTCCTACTAAACTGTGCTAATTCTCAGAAGCTGAAGTCCGTGGTATTTGCTGAGTGGGCAGCACAATGACTGCAGTGCCTCCCTCCCTAGCTGTACTGGAACAGTACTACCAACAGATGATCGCCGTTGGGAAGGAGCAGGAGACAAGAAAAAACTGAAGCAAGATCCAGGACTAAGCCAGAGCTCTAGTACCTGGACAAGAAAGTTATCAAAATGTTAAAGAACAGCAAAATCAAAGATCTAATAAAAATTGAGTAACATCAGCTGTTAAGATTGCTGTTTGTGTGACATGGTTGAAGTCAATTACATTGTGATGTTGTAATAGCAGTTGTGACTGAGTTTGTCTTGCTTGTAAAGTCATTATCTCAGAAAACGGCTGAAAAAATGAAATCCTAGACACAGTTATGCACTTGGATGCTTACAATTAAAAATTAATGTATAGACTTTGCTAACATTGTTAACCAAATTCAGCAACTTAACCAGTATATAATCAATTTAACTGTAGCAAAAATCTCCCTCTGATGTTAATTTTATCATCTCCATAAAGTCCTTTGCTAAGTGGCACAAACAATTACCTATTCATTTTAAGCATGGTAGCATATGCCAGCAATCCTTAATTTAATTTACTCTAGGACGTGAATTGTTTTTATATACTTCTATATTTCGTATCTTCTAGTCACATTGCGCAGTGTTTCTCTCGGGTGTTATCACTACCAATTTTGATATTATACACGAATGCATTTAATCATAAATGATATCAAAATTTACAAATTTTCTGAAAGTGGTATTTTTCAACTAGATATAATTATTAACATACAACTGGAAATATATCCTTAGCAAATTGTATCCCTCAGTGGTAGATTTATATTCTCGGTGTATGCACATGACGAGTGTTCAACTTAAGCAGCGCTGCAGCGCTCTCTCGCGTGATCTCATGACTGTCGAATGTACGCACCTGCGACAATCTTGTGCCTATTATGTAATTGAATATCTCCATCTGCTCACTCGATTTTACTCTCAGTCTTATTGAGCTCAAACTGGTACTACTATCGCTAGTATGGTTAGAGTGCGTTACCAGGTGGCGCCATAACTCTGACTCACGTAGATGCGTCTCTCAGGATAGGTTATTAAGCTCGTGGCTATTTGCCTTTGCGATATATTTCATAGTTGTCCCACTCCCATAAATCTATCTCTAAATAATACTATTTGTGGCGGAAATCTCCTACATTTATAGAACTGAGAATTGCACTAGACTTCATGTCGATGAACGAATATTGTCACATCTATCTCGTCTCCCTCAATTGTTTCTGGTGCTTCTCCTGCAAATTACAGACGAGCGAGCTCACTCAGCTTTAGCAGATTAACGTTACGGAGATTCGTTTAGTGTCCTTCTCTCTCAACTAGTGTATTTAGTCCTCTTAAATCGTGATGTTCATAGCGATGTTGCTTGCTGAGTGTGGGCAAAGTAAATCTCCACATAAGTTAACAGTTTGCTACCTCGCTATATATTCCTCTACATATAAATTCACATGCTACACTAGCTCTATATACTAGACAATAGTCTTCTGTGAGTATACGTATAAGTGATGTCCGTAGGGTAGAGTGTTACTAATTAGTAAGCTCAGCGTGTGTAGTGGTCAGCTCGCTTAGCAAGCGAAAGTCTCTCGGAGTGATACGTGTGAACAATAACATAGGACTCCCTGTCTCGAATTACCATCAACCCACGGTAGTAAGGCGCGTCCGAGCGAATATAGAGAATAGACGGGAACAACGCAACCCTCTCTTCTCCCCCAATGAAATCGCTCCTCTCAAGTGGAGACAACAGGTAAACATATAGGCAATGATGTCACGCGCAATACGGCTCGAGCTCTATCCTCCGAGTGCGAGGCTACGCACAATTGTCTCGGAAAGGATAACAGAATCTCATTCTGTGAGTCTCGGTCACATATCACTCGTTATGGTTGGCTGCCTCGAGATTCAGTCAAATTTCATAGCGAGGTTTCCAGCGCAGCGGCGCACACACTGAGCGATCGTTGAAGAAGATCCAGTATGAGTGCCTCTCAAAGCATGTTCGTGATATTACAATAGTATTGCTTGACACGCCTTCTACACTCGCCAGACTCACCACAATGCACGTCGTGTAGGATCCGCTCAATAGAGGATTCTCCTCACTGTCGAGAATAGATAGAGAGATTGAACACTGTGTTATCTCTAGAGCAGGCATTCGTCCTTGGTCGATAGTTTGCTTGTCTTGAGCTGTTAAACATTGGTGAAGTGACATGTTACAAATGCTTTGGTAGCTATTAGACATAGGCTATAACACAATGAAGATATCTGCGTAACCTACTAGGTCTTCCATGAATTAATAACAATTTAACTGATATATGCAACTTAGTTCTAAATTTCTATAGAGGAAGGTTTTTCTGCGTTACTTTTTATATACTACCTCGAAACATAGACGGATAAATGTCCCACGGTACATCGGAGTCGGAGATGCTCATTGCTGACGAGCTGTAAATATGAAATTATTATTTCAGAGAAGTCATAATTCCAATGAGAACCGAACCTTACGCAAATTATTAGCTAAAGACAATATGCCTCAAGAATAGAAGTTAATACACACGTCTTAATATAGCCATGCATTTCGAGATTTTTACGCTCAAATATTAGCGCGATGCACCAAAACAAATTTACATTTTTAAAATGTAAGGATTCTTTCAATTACCAATATTGGAAAGCCAAAGTCTACAAGACGCCGTCTTACAATATTATTAAAACAAATTGCACACTGCAATAAGCCAGCTTTTTATTTATCCTTTTGGTGCAAACGGCTCGTAAGATATATTTCTGTTGGCAGGTTGCGTCGCCAACAGTTGCTCCGTAGATTGGAGCCCTCAATTGCTCAAAATTATAATGCACAGCCATTAACAATGCACCGTGGATCTTGCCAAAACGGTTGAATAGCTTCATAAGCTATTAGCAATCCACTATACAGTAGATGTTATATCAAATACATTGAAATTATATTAAAAAGGTGGCTTAAAATACTTTTGCTAAATTATTTTTATGATTTTGCGATAAGTACTAGTCTCCTCCGACAACGGGAAAAATCCAGTGAACATGCAACGACATCAATTTTCTAAATCGAATTATTTCTATGTCCACATAAATATACTTCTTTATTTGATAAAAATATATTTCATATTATAAGACAAACTTTCAATGCTAAGCATTGGGACCGTTCAATGAAATATTACTAAATGAATTCAATCCGGACCCCTGTAAAGAACAAGTGTGACTACGTGACCACACACACATCGAGAATTTAAATTTCACGGATTCTCTACAAACCTAAAAAGATTTACTGCAACCATCCTAATTATGAAATTTATTAACGTCTCGTTACATAATTAAATTAAGTTATAAATAAAATGCTAATCGCGTTAGGTACGTTAATACCTAACAACTAAACATAGTGTTTTAACATTACTGCAACATACTTAAATTGAAATTATTGCACACTTTAAGTACATACTATTTTGCATGTGGATGACAAATATTGTTATTTACATTAATTATTTATGAAAAGTATTTAAATATATCATACTGTGTAAGGCACAAACAATACAAAACATTACATTTTTATCTGAATTCATTCAGAATGTTTTTCAATATATTAATAGCTGTGGTTTTCTTTGATGCGTACCTATGTAAAATTTGTAATATTTAGGAATACTACAAAATATTATCATTTGGGCAATTATACAATAGTATGAATAAATACAAATATTATACGAGCATACATGATTCCATTTAACGATTGGTTATGGCGATAGTTAATAGTATTTTACATTTAGTAGATCTTAAAATAATTTGGTATTTCATAATTTGGTTATATATGAGTGTTACAAGTAGAGAAATTTCAAAAATTTCAAAATCTAAAGTAGATAAGTTAATGTTTTTAAATCTTACTGCGACCTTTGTAATCTTGGTGATCCGAGATCCATTCTGGTTGTCTTCTTGAATTCGTCGAGTTCAGCGTTCATGCCGGCGCCGTTGGCCACTGGGTGCCCGCCTTGTGAGCCGCGCTTGTCGCCGTAGCCGCCCTGTCTGCGGCGTGGCCGTTCATTCTTCCCTACGGCGTGCCCATTCATTTTCTCACCCTGCGTGCCCATTCATTTTGCGACTTCGTTTTGGCCATTTGTTTTCATTCCACTGTGCCGTTGCTGTCAAAACTTTTAGTTGGGCCCTGATAAAACCAAAAAAAACTTCCTTTAAACCCCCAAACTGCGTGTTCAAAGTGACAATGGCGCAAATTTGTGTTTAGTCACGTTTTTCTAAGCTAAAATGTTCTTTATCGAAATAAGATTCTAAACTCTTGAATGGCAATGTTAGAGCTCCGTATCTGACCGTATTAAGTAGCTCATCAGAACTACTTATAGTTGCCAAAATAGATACAGCTCTCGATCTGAAAGTTACGTGTGACTTTAATATATCGGGATGACGAAGGACAACCTATCATTGTTCACACAGTGAAGTAAACATAAGCGATATCCATACCTCCCCGCGCGCATTGTTTTTTTGTGTTTAAAAAATATTTCCGACAATATGACTTTAATATTCGGTATTCGCCGTTTGAAACTCATATACATTAATTACGTATATTCGAGTAGAGGGCATATCCGGGCGAGCGAACACGAAAATATCAAGGTATATTATTACGTGGAGATATTGAACGTATGAGTGCAAATATTCAACGTGTGATCGTGGATGAGACAAAAAACTAGACAGTATATCGTAGTAAGTACCTAAAAAACTAGTAAAAAAAGCTACCGGAACTAATAGGGGTGTCTAATCTATTCTAAACACAATTACGCCAGTGTTCCAACATTACAATATAGCAAGGAATGAACCGACGGAAGTCATCATCCAATATTTATTTTGTCTGAGCCAAAAGCCACTAGAACTTGCGTTTCATGATACGTTCCATATTATAAATAAATAGTTTTAATAGCTTTGCAGACAGAACATAATACCTAAAATATAAACGACGCCTATCTGACACATATCTTCGCTCATAACATCCTCTCGCAATCTCTGGTCATTAGGTTATTATCTTTATTTCATAGTCAGTTAATCTGAGGATCTTTGCAAATGTATTCGAATGTAATAACTTTTCAATTTGATATTTGTTAGAAATCATTAGCAGGGATTGATTTCCAATGATAGTTAACAAATAAGCTTAAGCAAACATAGCCGCTGCTTAACCGTTGGAATGCTGCCGGCCGCCTCACACCCAGGGTGTAGTACTTTTTGAATTCTTCTAAGCTATGTGTAATACATTCCATATTCATGTATAGTGTTTATCAAATATACCAATGCTATAGTAAATGTTCATTACAGTAATGTTGAAAAAATAAATATGATCATGGATTATAAATTGTTCTCATTAGATTTGTATGGTTGCGCATGGAGTTAAAAGCGCGCAGGCCGTGTTTTACTTGGATGTAGCACCTGGCTCATTCTTAATGAATCAACGTCTGTTTTTTCAATCTGTTGAGCTACTTCACCGAGAAGGGCGTATACACTCACTTTTCGGAATTAATCGTCTTCCATGCGATAAATTGTCAACCCAAACTTTTCTAAACTTATGTCGAATTCCATTAAAGACTGGATGCAGCCCAAGTAGGTAGGTACCTACAGTTCCCTTAATTGTCGTTGTTCCAAAATGCATTTCGAACACAAGTACATACGTGTAGGAGTCTACCCCTTCACTCGCTGATAGCCCTGAAATTGGATTCAGCGATATTGCGGCTAGTCGCAGATCCCAATATCGCTCTCCTATATTCTCATAAATCCCTCAACTGCAACAGATAGACCTGTGGTACGAAGGATGGTCGGGAGTGCAGTTTTGGGACGCGGTAGTGGCGCAGAAGAGCTGCGGAGCACGAGATCTAGATCTCGAATCCCCACCCCGGCCGTAGAAGGCGCGCCGGGCGTAGGAAGGGCGGACAACGCCCTCTCCTGCCCCCCATGAACGCCTCTAGGGACAGCGGACTTGGGAAAGTCCCCCCATACCTCACTACCTCGTCAGGAGACATGCCCCGAGCGATGCGGGCCAGCACTAATTTGGGGCTGCGGAAGATTTAGGATTTCCGCGGACGCGCGCACATGCGTGGAGACACTAGAGTGGTTTTAGCCGATAAGAGATCGACACGCCCCTCCGCCACTCCCCAGGTGGAGGATGCCCATGAGGATTTCCCCCGTCAAAAAAAAGACGACTGTTACTAAGACAGGATCGTGTTGGTCGTAGATTTTGTTCAACTACTGTTACATTTAAAAAAAAATCAAAGTTTGTTTGTTTGAAAACATTATCTCGGGAACTACTGGTCAGATTAAAAAAATCAGATAGCTCATTTATAGAGGAAGGTTTTCTGGTTACTTTTTATCCGCTACGCGGAATAATTCCCACGGGACGCGGCGAATCCACTTGTTGAAGCTAGTAAATAAATAAAACAATGTAATCCAATGACGCATTTTCTTTATTAAGAAACTATGCGAGGAGGTTTTACATAATATGCAATTTCGAGATTTTTACGCTCAAAAGCTATTAGCGCGATGCACCAAAACAAATTACATTTTAAAATGTAAGGATTCTTTCAATACAATATTGGAAGCCAAGTCTACAAGACGCCGTCTTACAATATTATTAAAACAATTGCACACTGCAATAAAGCCAGCTTTTTATTTATCCTTTTGGTGCAAACGGCTCGTAAGATATATTTCTGTTGGCAGGTTGGTCGCCAACAGTTGCTCCGTAGATTGGAGCCCTCAATTGCTCAATTATAATAGCACAGCCATTAACAATGCTACCGTGGATCTTTGCCAAACGGTTGAATAGCTTCATAGCTATTTAGCAATCCACTATACAGTAGATGTTATATTCAATACATTGAAATTATATTAAAAAGGTGGCTTAAAATACTTTTGTAAAATTATTTTTATGATTTTGCGATAAGTACTAGTCTCCTCCGACAACGAAAAATAGTGACATGCAACGACATCAATTTCTAAATCGAATTATTTCTATGTCACATAAATATACTTCTTTATTTGATAAAAATATATTTCATATTATAAGACAAATCCAATGCTAAAAGCATAGGGGACCGTTCTAATGAATATTACGAATGATGTTGAATTATAACGTTTACAATCCGGACCCCTGTAAAGAAACAAGTGTGACTACGTGACCACACAACATCGAGACATTTAAAATTTCACGATTCTCTACAAACTAAAAAGATTTACTGCAACATCCTAATTATGAAATTTATTAACGTCGTCGTTACATAATTAAATTAAGTCTATAAATAAAATGCTATCGCGTTAGGTACGTTAATACCTAAAACACTAAACATAGTGTTTAACATACTGCAACAATACTTAAATTGAAATTATTGCAACACTTTAAGTACATACTATTGATGTGGATGACAATATTTGTTATTACATTAATTATTTTATGAAAAAGTATTTAAATATATCATACTGTGTAAAGGCACAAACAATACAAAACATTACATTTTATCTGAATTCATTCAGAATGTTCAATATATAATATGCTGTGGTTTTCTTGGATGCGTTACCTATGTAAAATATTGTAATATTTAAGGAATACTACAAAAATAGTTATCATTTGGCAATTTATACAATAAGTATGAATAAATACAATATTTATACGAGCATACATGATCCATTTAACGATGGTTGGCGATAGTTAAATAGTATTATTACATTTAAGTAGATCTTAAAATTATTGGTATTTCATAATTTGGTATATATGAAGTGTTACAAAGTGGAATTTCATAAAATTTCAAAATCTAAAGTAGATAAGTTAATGTTTTTTAAATCTTTACTGCGACCTTTGTAATCTTTGGTGATCCGAGATCCATTCTGTGTGTCTTCTTGAATTCGTCGAGTTCAGCGTCATGCGCGGCGCCGTTGGCCAGCTTGGCGTGCGCCGCCTTGTGGCCGCGCTTGTCGCCGTAGCCGCCCTTGTCTGCGGCGTGGCCGTTCATCTTCCCTACGGCGTGCCCATTCATTTTCTCACCTGCGTGCCCATTCATTTTGGCGACTCCGTTTTGGCCATTGTGTTTTTCATCACTGTGGCCGTTGGTCAAACTTTTAGTGGGCCCTGATAAACCAAAAAAAAACTTCCTTTAACCCCCAAACTACGTGTTCAAAGTGACAATGGCGCAAATGTGTTAGTCACGTTTTCTAAGCTAAAATGTTCTTTACGAAATAAGATTCTAAACTCTTGAATGGCAATGTTAGAGCTCCGTATTGACCGTATTAGTAGACTCATCAGAACTACTTATAGTTCGTCCCAAAATAGATACAGCTCTCGGATCTGGAAAGTTACGTGTGACTTTAATATACTCGGGGGATCGCGAAGGACAACCTATCATTGTTCACACAGTGAGTAACATAAGGATATCCATACCTCCCGCGCGCATTGTTTTTTGTGTTAAAAAAATATTCCGACCAATATTGACTTTAATATTCGGTATTCGAGTTTTGAAAACTCGTATACATAATTACGTATATTCGAGTAGAGGGCATATCCGGCGAGCGAAACACGAAAATATCAAGGATATTATTACGTGGGAGATATTGACGTATGAGTGCAAATATTCAACGTGTGATCGTGATGAGACAAAAAACTAGACAGTATATCGTAGTAAGTACCTAAAAAACTAGTAAAAAAGCTACCGGAACTAATAGGGGTGTCTAATCTATTCTATAACACAATTACGCCAGTGTTCACATTACAATATCATGCAAAGGAATGACCGACGAAGTCATCATCCAATATTTATTTTGTCTGAGCCAAAAGCCACTAGAACTTGCGTTTCATGATACGTTCATATTATAATAAATAAGTTTTAATAGCATTTGCAGACAGAAATAAACTAATAAAGAGTAAAATTTTGCCAAATCTCAATCCATATAAATATGATTTTTGATACGTTTGAGCGATCTTTGCAAATTATTTCGAATGTAATACTTTTCAATTTGAGATTTGTTGAAAATTAACAGATTGATTTCATGAGTAGTTAAAATAGCTAAGCAAACATATTGCCGCCTTACCGTTGGAGCTGCCGGCCGCCTCACCACCCGTGTAGTACTTTTTTGAATTCTTCCAATCTTCCTTCAGGGATAAGTTGTACATGGAGTACGCGGGGTCGCCCGTCACTTCACGTTCAATCTCCAGGAACTTGGGCAGTGAAGCCAACAACGTGTCTTTGTCATACACAGCACTGTATGTCTCCAGCAGAACCAAGCCTCGGCACCTGAAAAATATTTCCGTTTATTATAAAGCTCATTTGGGACAAGTAATTGCAAGTCTAGACTACCGTATGAAGCAGAAATACGTATCATTACCTTCAAGATTTGTATCTATTGGAGATAAAGTAGAAATTAATAAATAAATAATAGAATAAATATATACATAGTAGTTTAATATATTTATAACAGAAGAAAGCAATATAAATAACTTAAAGTATTTTATTAACTTATCACCTGGGATGTGAGGGTTGTCTATAAATGTCCAACTGATAGTACTGATTGTTGTATATGAAGCAGCGGCGCTTCTTGAAGATGGTGAAGTGAGCCTCGTCACGCTGCGGCAGCAGGTTCAGGTAGTCGCGGTGTGTGAGCTGCGTCCGCACTTCCACAGACTGGCCATTGATCGGGTGCACCTTCCGCAGCGTGTGGATGTAAGACCAGTGGCCCTTCTGGCCACGCTTGCGGAGCCTGACTTGCGCTTTGCGAACATCGCTCTGCAAGTAGTTGTGAACGACATCGAAGTCCTGGAACGACGGGAACGCCGAGTCCGGAGCGATCGGTGACTTGACGAGGAACTTGCGTTTCTTGGAGTTGACGTTGAGTCGGTCGCCGGTGTCGATGCCGATCCTCTGGCACACGCAGTCGATCAGCCGGTTCATCTTCAGGTCGAAGTCTGTTGAGTTGTCGATGACGTCAAAGTACGGGTGACCGATCCACGCAGCCGCCGCATTGTAATCAAGCTCCCTGGCCAACTCTACTCCCTCAGATCGGCAAGCGTGATCCTGTGAATAAAGACAGTCATAGTTTTATTATTGGTAAATAATAAAATGTAAATAATTGGTAAATTAAGGTTGATTAGATAAGGTATCTGTCAAGGTTGGGAAAAAATAAGTAGATACGGAAATAATAATAATTTAGGTCATACGATGAATGCTAAGATTCAAAGTCGATTATCGAGGTAAGGCGATTACATCTATCACATGACACAAATACATCATGATATTATATATTTTTTTAATTAGTGTTCCTTAATCTGTCCTTTTAAATCCATAAATAACAAAACGTTTATCCTATATTTATTTGACGTCATACGGTCATGCTTATAGGTATTATTTGATACGGCTGGGTTTATCACCATATACTTGAAATGGCACATTGCCAATATTATTGCAAACCACAACGAGCAGGCGAATAGGTTGCATGCGCATCGGTCATTCATAAAGTTAGACATTTGAATAATATTGTTTTTATAGCTCGAAGCAATCGTTTAGTTTGAAATTGAATAGTTTGTTTATTTTGCACGAACAAATACCAATTTCTTGTTATTTTTAAAAGCTACGTAATGATTCTTCTAAGAAGTCATATATCTGTGGTCATATTCTGTATGCTTTCTACATACCTACATAGTCACAAAATGGTACCTACATTACAATTGTACAGACAGCAGCAGGTCAAGCAGAGATTTGACAGATTGTGGTAACCTGTTGTGCTGTCGTCTGTACAATAGGTACAGTATCTAACACATGCGTACAGGTTGTGATATCCATTATACTAATTCAATTACCTATAATATGTCTGATGAGTGTTAATTAAATACCAAGGATAAACTTAGGTAAAAATAGTAGTATAGTTTTCATCGCATAGATTTATCAACTTGAGACGAGAAAGAGGAGTAACTAACAATTTGCAACAAAAATGAAATTAAAAACGTTGTCATATTAAGTTTCAACATGTGCCCCACACGTGAGTACTGTGACACGTTGGGCAAATTTAATGCCAGTGGAGTTACAATGAAATTGCACTCTGAAACACTTTATTATTTTAGTCACGTTTAGCATCATGCGTTGTAGGCCGGTCACGACAGATACGAGTACAAGTATCATTTATACAAAAATATGACATTAAATTAAATCGAATGAGATGCGAACAGGTATGATAATTAGTGACGTATTCGATACAAAAGAACGTGTTCAAACACATTGTCACGTGCTGCTTATTAGACCACCCTCATATTATTATCCATTGTGTGAACTAACGAGTTTCTGAAATATGGTATTTGGCTCTGTTTATTGTGCAATGGATCGCCTGAAAACATGTCATGTTTAGAGCCAAAGAGGCTACTGAGTCACTAAATACGCTGTTGTCTTGAACGTGATTGATAGGAGCAAGAGTGTCAAAACGCTTTTAACCACTCTAAATGGAGTGTTGGACTGTCATGACGATATGATGTTGTTATGACAGGAAGACGTACGAGGCAACGAGTAAATAGCTGCGGTTTCAATGGCCTCTTTCACAAAAATTGTTCATGAATAAGTATATTTATTTCAGTACGCATTCCATTACCCCAAGTAGTCTCCGTTTTCTAATTTGTACAAACTGACATTTTAATTAATGTTAACTTGTTTTAATTAAGCAAAGAGCACGAGCAGTCTTTTAGTTCAGTACGAACCACTCTGTTACCTTACATGTTTGAATGAAACTAATGTCCCCAGACACTTATTGTGATAGTGTTGACATAAATTGTTATTAGTCACGTAACTTATCTCGTGTTAATTATTTTGTGTGATGAGGTATGATGTTATCATATCATAACAGTCCGTATCTACATAATAGACTTATCATGCTTTAGGTACATCAAGAATTTCGCTGTGACATTGAAATCGGCCATGTTTTGCGTTTAAATGTACTAAAATAATGTGGAGTGGGAATGTTTCCTCAATGCTATAGCTATGTAGGTTTTGTTGAATCAATACGTGCATTTATCTTTGAAACTGACGCAGAATGCAGGCGATAATACCCGCACATACCCGTCGAGGCTATGATTACTTATCCAAGATTTAAACAAAGATCTGCCAATAACGATGGATAAACGAGAGTTTAAATAGCATTAAACTCTGATGGCTTTAATATTACAATTTTAATGGCGTCAGATAATAAATTCGACGTAGTATTTTAATGATAAAAGCAATTAACAGACTTTGTGGAACTAAGTTTCGAGTCTAAGATACGACTTTGTTCTCTATAACCTTTGATGTAATAAACAATTTTGATGATAACATATGTTTTTTATTACTTCAAAAATAACACAAACGTGTATCTAAATATTACCTTTAGGTACAATTAGGTCGGATTATTTTTATCATCAGAAATTGCATTGTGGAAGTAAACCATGCAAAATTTGATAGCCATTCAAGATAAAACTTTTCCATTCTTATAATGAGAATTACAATAACATAATTAATGCTGATTTACTATTGAAAATAAGCGTAGTAATGGCAATAATGAAAACTAAAATTGTTTCAATAAGATTGGATGATCATCAGGGTGGCAATAAATGACAATTTAAAGGCGAATAAGATTAGAAGCCAAATCGATAATAAATTAACTGTGGCAAGGAACGAAATCGATACAAGAAAATAAAAAACAAAAATAGAGTGACCACATTATCTAGTGACTTTTATCTGAAGTGTATTTTGAACGTGCTCTAGTTTAGTTGTTTGGCCTGCATTTCCTAGTTCACTGACTGGCTGGCTACAATACATACGTCAGAATTAGAAAGGTCGTATCTTCATGTAAAATTCAGACTACATACGACGTTTTAACTTGGACCAAGTGATGTCTGAGAGAAAGGTACTCACCTCTGTGGAGTAAAAGTCTTCAGCGCCGTTGGCAGCAGAAAGCATATGCACGATGTGATTATACCGGTTGTCTCGCAGTTCCACACAATTCCAGTTGTTAGTAGACAGCATCGCCTCCCATTTCTCTCTGGATATAACTGGAATAGCACATAGACATCTGTTAGACTATTTAATTTGATGCATTTGTGGTTATAATTATGTGTCGGCTGTCCGCCAATTTTATGTAACGCCCTGACACACTTTTTATAATGTTTGGGTATGACACGGAAGCTTCTCAGCTGACTAGACTGTCCGGAAAAATTGCCAACTAGTGCAAGTATTTACTTTTCAGAACGATTAATTATAATTACGGTGGCTGATAACACAGTCAGAAGTCAAACTTCGCTAGTCATAATTTGTAATTATGACCCATTCTGATATCGTTGTAAGTAAACAAAATTGGAGTTCATATCAGAGCAAATGACCTGCTTGGTGCGCACGCGTGGCTGGAGTTTACATAACTCACGATCATTGAATATAAGCAATATATGAGGAACTTGTCTTTCGATAAAGTAGTTGATTTATTTCGTTTTAATTGGTTAGTATATAACAGTTCATTGTTGGACACAGGTCTCTCCCGAATATAGGTACAGACAACAGCAGGTCGCGGTACCCGAATCTGTCAAATTTTACCAATCAAGCATTAACCTACCACTATTGTGATAAGGTTTAAAATCTATTGCAGAAATTAGACAGATTTTGATATCTTGTGCTGTCGTCTGTACGTCATCGATATCTTAGTCATCT
>NWSH02000560.1:13189451-13204107 GCA_002382865.2 Heliothis virescens
TTATGTATAGGGTAAAAACAAAAACAGGTGTAAATTGATTCAATATTTTATTTTCATTGCTCCAAAATATACACAATGACAAATATTGAAAATGTGGATTCATCCATATTTGCAAATGTCTTTAAGGTGTTTATTTGAATTTTATAGCTGATTACACGAAGAACATGAATAGATTATTTGAATACAAATCTTTTGCAAGCAGACATTGGCGAGCTCTCGGCTGAGACATGTCTTTTGTGAAACGAGCAGCTCACTACTGCCACCTACGGTCTACGTACAATATGATTCAGTAAAATTAGTAAATTCACTGTTCCTACATTAAATGATATATTTACAAATAAAACTTTAAAAGGAACGCTTTGCAAACATTCAACAAACTTGAGATCGTCTTAACGTAAAAGATGGTATAAAATTTTAAAAGTTAAAGAACGGAAGTCTAAAACATTATTATTTTGCTGACGAAAATATTTACAATATTAATTACATTTTTCTTTCCAAAATAAAATTGTGCCGAATCACGTTTTACATCTCTCACAAATAAATAACAATTGAATTTAGCCTAAAATACTTCTTTGATAAACAAAACAATAAAAAATAATTGCATTCAACAAAGCTACGATAACAAATTTAATATAAATTAATCATAAAAGAAATGTACAATTTTTACAAAGCTAAGAGGGATCACTTTATTATTATCACTGTAATGTAGTGTTGACGTCTGTTAGTCGCGCAGTTACCTCGCCGCTCGGCTGAGGCATACACCTACATATTACTATTGTTACCATTATAGTGAATATCTTTAACATTATACATCATTAGGTATTGCATTCATTATTTACAATTTAAACACCTCATTCATATTTTGTAAATGAAATANTTATTATTATCACTGTAATGTAGTGTTGACGTCTGTTAGTCGCGCAGTTACCTCGCCGCTCGGCTGAGGCATACACCTACATATTACTATTGTTACCATTATAGTGAATATCTTTAACATTATACATCATTAGGTATTGCATTCATTATTTACAATTTAAACACCTCATTCATATTTTGTAAATGAAATAAAAGCGTTTACAATCTACAAAGTTCTGACAATATAATCTAATTAATCATCGTCGTACTCACACATAGTTTTGTTGTCAAAAGGTGACATAAGGTAACTTTAATTCGTAGAAGTTATCTATAATATTAAAATTGAGAATTGTGCATAAAACTCGAATCAGCTAAAACTATTGCGAAGGCAAGTAGGTGATGTATGCATTTTATTTTCATAAATCCATTCAATAATCAGTATTACGAACTCCAGGAGACTAATAATAAATCTTACGCATATGTCTTACAGCTAAGTGGTGTTACAGTAGTGTGGTCAGAATGTCGAGTACCCACTGGTACCTCCGATCACTTATCATACGAGTTAAACATTACGCCCGCAGGCTCCATAGCTAATAAACTTTCATTGTCTGCTCTAACTACATACTAGTAGCACTAATTTAATGTATTATGCATTTGTTTTGCACTCTTNTGTCGAGTACCCACTGGTACCTCCGATCACTTATCATACGAGTTAAACATTACGCCCGCAGGCTTCATAGCTAATAAACTTTCATTGTCTGCTCTAACTACATACTAGTAGCACTAATTTAATGTATTATGCATTTGTTTTGCACTCTTTAAAGTCACAGTTCCACCGCAACTCCGTAAATAGTAGTAGTAGCTCTACGAAGGGAGTTGCGCTACAAACAAATAATGTAGCCGTGTGGAAGGGCTGCCGCGGTACTGTTCAGTACCAGTATATATTTCACAGGAAAGTGCGACACGTTTCCTTGATATGGTCATGTATCGTTGTTCACGACAACATCTTACTCCTTGCATTCCATTCACCGATTCGTTCCGTCACTCTGATACGCGCCGCGCATGCGTACTGTTACTACGTCAGTTTCATATCATTCTTTGGCATTATAGTTTAGTGAGCTAAGTTCGTTACAACTTCCACTAGTTCTAATTTATGTATTACCGATTGTTTCCATCTAGTCCACGCTTTTAAAATGTATTGCACTACTGAATTCATCAATTTCATTTGAATCACTTTTGTTTTTTATTTATTTATAGATATAATAATATAATTGCTATAACCTACGCCTCAGAAATAATAACATCGATTATATTGTAATATGCATGGAATTTTCAATTCTCTACATGCTTTTGATGAAGTAAACGACTTTGAGTATTATAATCATTCGTAATATTATACAATATAATGTAGATAGATATTTATTGTGACCTAATCTATTCAGTCAATTGAATCGAATCAAATAATAGCCTCTCTCGAAATGAAGTTTCGAACTGTTAGTATCGACGTGGTAATGGATAAATGTAAATCAGACTTCTGTTAGACGATTTAGAATAGAATACTATATTCGTTTTGCTATAATTCAAACTAATTCATAAGAAGGTTCGTTCTGCGTCAGCACAAAAGAAAACTATATCAAACAGCACCACTCGAACATATAGGCACCGGGAAGGGTCGTAAACTAAAGAGACGTGTACTTTCATAGTCGTTCATGTGTTCGGTCGAGACCGATGCGGATCCGACACATCGGCAATGTCCACTGCTGGCACCCGAGTCGCCTAGAGCGAGGCGGTGTGACGTCACACGTGCGACTCCAGCGGCGGCCGCGGCGGCGGCACCAGCGGCGCCGGCCACACGCGCAGCTCCGCCGCGTCCGACGACAGGTCCGGCGACGACGTGCGCGTGTGCCGCGCCGACCAGCCGTCCTTGTCGAAGTCCTTGGTGCCGCCCACCGTGTGCCGCCGCTTGATGCCGCGCTCCGGCATGCCGTTCTTGCGCTTCAGCTTGGTGGAGCGCCAGGCGCCGGCGTCGCGCCGCCGCAGCGCGGGCAGCTCGCGCCGCTCCGCCTTGCCCAGCGAGTCCGACCGCTGCGGCCGCTCCGCGCGGCAGTTCAGCGACTCCGAGCGCAGCACGCGGCCGCGTTCCGGCTCCCGGGACAGCGATTCCGAGCGCTTGAGTTTAGCGCCGTCTTCCTCCGCGGCAGCGGGCGGTGCGGAGTCGAGCGCGGCACTGTTGCGCTTGTAGTCCCTGGGGCCGGGCGCGGACTCGGGCGCGGGCGCGGCGGGCGGGTCGCGCGGACAGTTCTCCTTCTCCGAGTCGTCGGTGTCGTCGCGGCGGCGCGGCCAGGCGGGCTCGTCGGAGGAGGAGGAGGAGTGGCGCAGGTCTCGCGCGAGCCAGGCGGCCTTCAGTTCGTGCGCGCGCGCGGCGGGGGACAGCCGCTCCTCGCGCTCGCTGTTGCCGTCGGAGGGCGAGCTGGCGGTGGACTTGCCCTCCTCGGTCTCGTCTTGGCACTCATCCGCGTACGGGATGCTGCCGTCGTCGAGCGGGGACGAATTGTTCAATGTGCGCAGCTTCTGGTCAAACGTGCTGGTCAGAGACGACACCAAGTCACCGGTTCCTGCGACAATATGCAATAAGATTAGTTTGCGCCGGGCTGGGGGCGAGGGTTAGGCACAGACGGAAGCGTGTTAGAGAGTGGCTGCGTCGTTAGGTGACCATTGATCTGATGATAGATGAGTGATGTCGGTATGTACAGTAAGTGATGTGGTGATGGTCACGCCGGCCTACCACTATACTAATGCACGAGCATATTAAAGCCGTGCTGTCAACAGCCGCCGACTTGAAGCGTTAGTTTGATCGCTACAATGTTCCCATCTATTCGTTGCTGTGACAACGTTGCACTTGTACGGTTATTCAATGAGACTGGTTATGGTGCCGCGCAAGAGCAACGTTTGGTAACGTTTGCAATAGATGTGAGCAAGTAGCGTCATGTGTTATCGTAGCCGGCGCGTACACGCACACATTTGCAACACGCACGCTCACATTCCTCTACCTTGTAATGTGGACAAAAGAAAGGGATTGGTGTGTCTACTCTCTGACGTCAGTACTGGACACCTAGTGGGGCAAATAGCGGACACCTTTATTGTACACGAATATAAATAAACAATATTATTTTATGACATTCCCAGTTCCAGTAGCCGAGGCTTAATCTGAGTATAAGGAACACAGCTCTTTCGTAAAAATACCGAAATCATAATGAAAGTGTAACTCACCATCTATTGAGAAGTTGGTGAGCGCATGAGTATGCCGCGAGAGTTCCTGACGACCGCGGCCCAGCGCTTGCATTGACTCCAGTTCAATTCTGAAAAAATATCATCAAATCAGTATTTCAGATCAAAGATGAAGGCACAAAGATAAGGTCTATAAGGGTTACCATGTTGCAGTGGCCAATATTAAAATGGTCGATTGTTTCAAAGACTTACTTGTTGGCATCCTGCGTCCTGCTGTACTTGTGGTTGAGCCCGTCGTACTCGGCAAGCGAGGTGGTGAGGTGGTGCGGCGGGGAGGCGAGGGGCGAGGCGGGGGGCGAGGCACCCGGGGACGTCGCCTTCTCGTCCTTCTTGTCCGGCTTCGAGCGCGGCTTGCGCTGGATCTTGCGGTTCGCCGCCGAAATTATTGACGACACGATGTCGCGCGTCGACACGTCCTTGCCTGGAATTTGGAAGGCTACTTTGAATGGTATTATTGGTTGCTCGCACGGGATAATGGCTGCGCACAATATTTAGGACATCAAATAGGTTCGTTCAATAAAAATTTTGAAGGGACAAGTAATTTGGATCTTGTAGAGATAGTTACCTTCAATCTTCTTAACATTGTGTATGAGGAGATCTCGTGAGGGTGCAGGCGCGGGGGATAACTCCTCTGCGCTTGTGGGGGGGTCCATTGGAGGGTCGCCTTCTTCTTCCTCGAAATACCATTCGTACTGCAGAAGGGACACCAGATATATTAAAATAACCGCAACAGAATTTTTAATTTTGGAATCTTCATTATCAAAATAACGTTTATTGAATAAGTTGGATGTACTTACATGTGTGAGGAAGGACTCAATGATGCGACACTGGCTGGACATATCATTGACCATGGCCAACATGTCGTCGCTGGCCGCCCGGACCAACGTTGGGCCAAACACGATGGCCAAGTTTCTGGCCTCCATCTTATTGTATGCGGAGTGCGCTACCACTCGCCGCAAATGTTGGATCAGGTACTTGAGTGTTTCGTAGTGTGCGTCGGGCAATGCGCGGACTAGACGACGCAGCTCCCGTGCTCTTTCTGGTGACCTATCGGCAGCTATGGAAGAAGCAGAAAGTTTTTGTTATTCTATAAGCCTTTGGTTTATGCCTCATTAATTTGAACTTTAAAAGTCTTTGCACGGTCTTCATGAAAGCACTGTTACGGCAAATACAGTTTGTTGACTGCAAACAGTTGTCGTTAATAGTCAAGCAGGAACACCTTTGTTTATTAAACACGGATGTCACGATATTTAAATATTAATGATATCTAAGAACTGTCTCTCCATTCAATTATGTATAGTGGCAACACTGACTGGGTATTCCCAACAGTGTAAAAATAGACTAGCTTATTTAGAGAGGTCTGCTCATTAGACTTCCATTTGAGACCAACGGAAAAAAAATCTTGACCAGATAATTTAGCCGGACCAATGAAACTGCTGATCTACACCCCAGAACTACCGAGGAATTTTATCGATGTCTGAAATCAACGAAAAAGAAAACTCACCAATAAAAGCAGGATACAGATCAGCCGTAAGCAGGGGATCAGGCAATCTCCTAAGATATGCCTTTAACAGACTGGAAGCGACGTGCACGTCAGCCCACCGCGCGTCTGCCGCAGGTGGGGGCTCGCCGCGGTCAAGGGCCGCCGCTAGCGCCGCCACGCCGGCGGCATTGCCGGGTACTCTGTATACACCGACTGTGCGAAGACCGTATGCCTGGGGAAGGGAATAAAAGAATTAGATGATGATAGAATAGGATGATGGGGTTTTGTTTCAGACTGTATCTTAGGTCTAAATGTTCATCTGTTTTTGGCTCGTAGTCTAGACTGATGTTCGAGAACCCCTATGATCATCGTAGCTTAGGTTACCGCTTTATTTTAATTAATATAACATTAAACCTTTTTTGGAAAAGGTAAAGTAATAAAAAATTCGCTCGCTTACCTCAACGGCATGTGCAGGCAGAGTCACCGCTCTAGGCACGAGGGGATGCTCAGGATCATGTGGGCACCGCTCGAGCGGCGCGCCGAGCCAACCGGCCGCGGGCGCCGCCGCTGCCGCCGCTCCGCCGTGCATGCGCCGCAGCTGCTTCGCCATGCGACCCTTCCATGTCTTGTTTTTGGGAGACGAGGGGAGGGTTGGGGTCGGTGGGCCTGCAAGAAATATTCCTGTTAGTGTACTAGCAGAAGATTTAAAGGGGGTAAGGTAGATGCAGATTTTTCACTCGTATGCACTCGTGTGTATTAGTGTTTGTTCAATGATTTCTCTCTACGAAGTCTCAGTTTAGAAGTGGTCCCATTGTCATGAAATCACTATCTTCTGAAGATATCGTCGATCGACATCGATGGAAACTTCAGTTGGTCTTTGATGCTTTTCTGCTAAAAGGGTAACTTTTTGGAAGGGATAATACGGTGGCGTGACATACCAGTAGGAGACCTATTCCTGCCGATCTTCTTGCTGCGCTGCGGCGGGAGCGGGGAGGGGCAGTCGGGAGCGGGCAGTGGCGCGGGGGCCGCGGGCGCTGCCTGTGTCTGTGTGGTCGGCTCAGCCGGCGGCGGCTCGGCCGAGTGGCGCCGGAGAGCAGCCAGCCAGCGCTGGGCATCCGCTGCACCTTCAGCCTACGTATTAAAGGTGAAATTACAATAACAATTTTTGTATGGACGTTGATCGTCAACTCCATATTACAGGACCTGATATCAACTTGTTGTTTATCGGAATGAATTGAATTTGCATTGGAATTTGGAATGTTCAAATTACAACAATAGGTACTTCGCAGTCGCTAATTATAATTGAAACATTCTAGCGTTCAACGATTTGCCAAAATTACGTGTATTGGCAACCTGCCGTCGTGTTTATCATTGTATGGAAAATGTTACAAAAACTCATTGTTGTAGATATTTTTACACTCGAGTGTTTCGTAAGTGGCAGATAAGGTTAATGAACGTTCGAAATAGACTTTTCTTGAATTAAGCACTTGGTGCATGGGAAGTAATTTGCAATGTCGGTTTATCCATCATCAAATTCTACACTTTCACGTACTGATGATGATGAGAACACTAATGTTTTGGTTAATTGTCCCAAAATTGCTCGTTCTTTTCATAAAGGTCTTCAATAACTTCGATATGGACTCTGGCAAACCTTATGTCAGAATCTCTGTCATCCATTAAGGACTTATCAACATACCTGTAGTAACAATNCTGGTGCATGGGAAGTTATTTGCAATATCGGTTTATCCACCACCAAATTCAACACTTTCACGTACTGATGAGGACTTTTGGGTTCATTGTCCCAATTACTCGTTCTTTTCATACAGGCGAACCCTATGTCAGATTCTCTGTCATCCATCAAGGACTAATCAACATACCTGTAGTAACAACTCTGCGCCCGCCGCAGTGGTGACGCGCACCACATGTTTCCTCTTGGTGTAGTCGTCAGCGAGCGCTGCGAGGGAGTAGCGCACGTCCAGGGCATCTCTGGACCCTGGCTGTGCCTCCGCACCGCCGCCGCTTACCGCGCCGGGGCTCTATAACAATCAAAGAAATAACGTTAGTGATTTCGAAATAGGAATCAGGATCGGTCAATGCTAAAGAGGGTCCATTCTTCCTTTTCATCGCTTTCTAGTCTATTTGAGGTCAAGTGTAACAACAAAAGTGTATCGAGTCATTCAGTAGAACGCATGACAGACATTTTGTTTTGAAAATACTTGACAAATAGATTTTCTTTCATACCGTTTCCCTACACAGCGGTAACGGCTGAACGTGCAGCGATGACGTTCACTATAAAGAGTAACAATAGATTAGTTACCACCTAATGTCCGCGTATGTTTACAATGTCTTGGCTGTAGGCCATTTGTACACTCAGCGAGAAAAGTCCAGAAGACACTTCAGTATTTTTGCTCCTTACTGACCAGAATAAAAAATCACGTGTCGGTAAAAACGCTAAATTCTGAATCATTGAAATGCTGAAAAGCGTAGGTACTGAGGTAATTTTAGGAAAACGTGAGGAATTGTAGGTGCTCATGTCTTTGACTGTACACGTCAATACTTTTCATGCGAGGAGAAAAAAAGACGGACAGACATGACGTAAACAAGAGGCGTCTCAAAAAAAAAAGTTTGTAACTCGACAAATGAAAGCTCAAAATAATTGATAGTCACCGTTTTCATGGCCATCTATTAAATCAAGGAAGTACCGTGTAATCGAACCGTGTCTAGCCGTTGATAAAATTATTGTAATTACTGCGCATTCCGAAAAACTAGTTGATAAATCGTGAGGCGACAACACGGAACTAAAATAAAAGCGTTGTCTAGCTTTCACCCCTCCAATAATTATAGGTATTTCAGAAAGAATAGAGATGAATCATCAGACTGACTGCACTAATGTGACTCGCATTAGTTCTTGCAGAGTGAAGGTGGTTATTGACGTCACAGATTAGGAAGCCGCAGAGGACATTAATACATGTTAACAAGTTTATATGAATAGGTGCATACAAGTATTTAAATGCTATTGTAGCCAAAGATACTTGCAAGTTTGGCCAGTGTCATCCTTCTGAACATTCTGGTTCAGTGGCGCAGCGCACGCGCACCGACGCAGATTGACCGGAACAAAGGCGCCATTACGATAATAATAACACTTTTTACACAGTTGCGCTTTAATCCGCCAACTTGATTCCCGCATGCAAATTAATCTTCACACGATACGAAAAATCGAATATCTATCAATATGTATGAGACGTTTGCAACAGTCTTAAATAACGTTGAGAAAACAATGTATTCGCTAGCAGATATTTTAAAGACGTTTGAAAATAGATTCGTAATTAATGCGAATGCCAAAAACCCGTGATGACGATTGACGAAAAAAGTTTAACAAACTTCAGAATGCTAACGGTTTGGAGATTGACAATGCTTCAAAGTAGGTCGCGAACAAGACGGAACATTTCTCTAGTTGCCTATATAGTGGTGAATAGGTGTTGTTAGTCGTCGTGTTTGTTTACCCGGCCGCGGCAGAAGCTCGTTACTCAGAGGAAATCGAAAGTATGAAGGCGGCTGCTTCTTCCGCGAGTGCGTGCTACATCGTCACGGCACGCGAGTCAAGGCCCTTGTCATGGTATCGCCGGATAACCATCTGTTTAACCGGGTTTACTGTTTAAGTCGTGCAACAGCGGGCAACGTATGTGTCTTCAATTATTTATTTGTGACTTACAACCTCAACCTTTAAACAAAACGAAAAGGAGAAGCAACACGAAAAATGAGCACGACTCGCCATTTAAAAGACAATAGATTTATTTTACGGTAGAACCATTATTATCTTATCGTGATTATTCATTATTCGCTTATCGTGATCGAATGCGTTTAAACTCAATTTTATTTTAACGTGAGAAAACGTTCGTGTTTCAAATAGTCTTGAAAACTGTCGATCCATGATAAGAATCGATGATTTATTGAGACTGACCCACATTAACCGATTTCCGTATATGTAACAGTGAAGTAAAAAATCATGTTCGTCTGTCTGACGACAACGTTTAGCGATTGTAACCTATTCACATCAAATGCAATTAGTGGGTCAACGGCTTGTCAGAAGTGGTACGGTGACGTAACGAGCGTGCAATCCACGAGAGATGCTAATAAACAATTAACAGGGGAGCTAATGAGGAAGCTCGTTCACTAGTCCCGTTCGCGAGGGCGGCTGCGGTGATTATATAGAAAGTACACGAAAGAATGTCGGTCCTATCGAGTAATTGACCCGACAGATGCAGGCTGGGCGGCACCTCTATCGGTAATAGCATATCACTTTACTTGTGGGTCAATTGCCTATACCTTCCAATAATCGTAATTGCGAGGCGTGTTGTCTGTGACGCCTTCGCGTGGACCAGAATTAAAATGTAGGTAAACGATGCTTAGGCGATCCGAGATCGAAAGCAAGTCGATAGTTGCTTTATTTAATAGTCATAAAGTTAATTATAAGGCCAGCTTTTACTACATACTTCCTTGGATGTATGAAAGCCAAAACTGGATATACATTTTATTTTAGTTTTTTATAACAGCTTCGCGTCAGTGCATAATCAATGAAACAGGCTCGTATCTTGCTGCCGGCACTGCTGCAACATATGCCCCATGTTAGCACAATAGAAACCACCTAGATGACATCAAAGGATATTTTGGGACCGAAAGAATAAATGCAGCTCATCTTGAAATAACTTCAGGAAACAGTGAATGCAAGCTCACCAATATATCGGTGTACCAGAGTGTCATGACTTGGCCGCAGTCCACGCACGTCACAGGTGAGGGCGAGGCGCCGTGGTCATTGTCATCGCCTGGCACCGCCACCGCCTCACACAGCATGCACTTTTACGATACACTCACTAAACAATACCCTTCCAGCGAACTTTACACGTGAATTCGAAACGAGGGCATTGGCCCTAACGTCATTCGCGAACTTCCGAAATAACACCAAGTGAAGACACAAATCCGTAGCAGTCGATATCGAACATTCATACCAGTGTTGTAATATATCAACAAAGCTCGATATATCCGAGTGCTCGATCGAATCGATACCGGCGATAAAACAACAATGTGAAAATTGAATAAATTTCCGGAAATGTGCAGAGCTGCCGGGCGGGCGGCACGGACGCGCGTCTGAAGGACTATGACGGCGCTCTACCGAGCTGCGTCTGCGCAGAGAAAGTGCTCCCGCGCAGACTCCGCGCCGTCTGCCAAAATGTCTTTTTCACGGTACGGAAACTGATGATTTTTTCCGGATGACCCATTCAGTGTACTGGTATTTTCTTCGAATTTTTGTCTCTGCTCTGACGCTTATTTGGTCAAATTTTGGAGTTCCTTCAAAGCTATTGAGCTGTATTAAATGTATCTACTGAATTCTGAACATTTTCCTACAGGCCAATTCGTAAGGTGGACATTTAATAACAAAATTTTATCATGGCAGCAAAATCCAAAGAAACCACAAGTGATTTACACATCTATCAAGTCATTAGGTGCTTTCAACAAACACGAATTAGCTGTGTCAAGCGAGCGCTAAG
Organism: Heliothis virescens; assembly: GCA_002382865.2. Lineage (NCBI taxonomy): Eukaryota > Metazoa > Arthropoda > Insecta > Lepidoptera > Noctuidae > Heliothis > Heliothis virescens. Next base: position 13,200,624 of record NWSH02000560.1, read on the forward strand.
ATCCGGCTACCTCGCCTGCAAAGTGAATTATAATCGAGTGCTCATCAATGGCCGTGTCACTGGTAATTACCTCGGAGTCGCGAACGCGAGGTAATGATCGTGATTTGTCATACTTTTTCTCCGCGCTTAGATATATTGGCGTGTCAAATAATTTCAAAACATTTGAGGCACTTAGCAACTTCCGACCTCGCTAGTTCTTTAATGTTTCCCTTCAGAAGTGTGACGTGGAATTTTCCCTGAAATTCTGAGTATGAAAAAAGTGAACAGGATGTATTAGTTCATATTAGTACACAAGTTGTCCGCAAGCTTATTAATTTACATCCTTTTTATTCGCCAGATGAGAAGCCGTCACGAATTTCCTCAGTTTGTCATTGAACTCGGTACAGTCTAGATTCCTGTTCACATTGTGTCAAAGAGAAAGATTACTTTACTGAAATTGGTGAAGCAAACGCTCTACATTTCTCAATATACGTGTCTTAACAGTTTCAAACTTTTTCAGGGCCAGTCATTGCTCCGATACGCATGTTACTTTGCAATTAAACTTTTTTTGGACGATGTACAGAAATAGGAATACCGGAGTGACTTCAGCACTCGTCGATATTGACGTACGACTACTTCTTAGATTTCTAGTCGTATGAAGCGAGTGGTGGCGAATCGAATGACCCATTGACATGATACATAATGACGCTTTCAGTAAATAAGTTTGACAGTTTCCGTAATATTTGCGTTTCTTTTTTTACGTAACTCCGTAGTGGCGATTTGTGTAATGCCGTCTGTGTCGATTAAATCTACTTATCGTGACTAAGTGTCGAATAAACAATAGTCGGCTTGGATGATTCAACAGCGGCGTCTTGAAAGATTTATGGTGCGTGCAGTAGTATAGATCGATATTTGGTAATAATGAGTCACTGTTGCATAATGCCGCCCGCCAGACGTCGACTGTGCTCTTGAGAGGGCTATTCTGTGCGAGAGATCGCGGCAGATATAAGACATTTAGCAATTAATTTTATATTATGTAAACGTTAAAAGCATAAGTGTTGTGAGTAACGCTTTATTGAACTTTACGACCATTAAGTGTCTGGCAAAGTGATTGAAAACATTGATAATAAATTTTATGGTCGCCCCAAAATTTCGATTTAATTTTTGCATTATTTTTTGCTACTGTCGGTACAATAGCGTCAGCATAACTCTGTCTGCACTAACAATTTTATTTCACATTACTTTCAAAACTCGATATTCACCCAGTAAACGCGTTTTGTAACTTTCTACATAATCGCATCCTGTATTATGATGTACGGTGTAATGTGCGGATTTACGTATTTATCGATAGAAAGTATAATAGGAACCAGATCCCGCGCCGGCCACGGATCGATCCCGATCCGTCTTACGTTACATCACGTCACTTTGACGTCATTCGCGTATTTGGGTCAGGCAGTTTCATACATTCATGTTTTATAACCTATTTTACTCTATTTATATCATTGTTGTTTTAAAATGGAACGGATATGCGGCCTACGCGGTCATCAGATGCGTTTTATGAAATAGCATGAGTGTTGCAGGTTGCAGGTGATTTATCTTGACGGTGCATGTTAAATATTTTTTTTTATTGTTGTGATAATAAGGTCGGCTTTAAGAAAGGAACAAAAAAATTGCAGGAACATAATTAATTAGCCAGGTTGAAAGTTCATTCGACCGTGATAGCGGCGACTTCAAAGCGGCCATACCAGACTGTTTACTAAACAATATTCTCACATCGTGCGTACGTTTGTTTATGTTGATTTCTCGCTAATTTCCCTATTGCTTTTCATATGTAAATTTGATTGGAAATATTTTAACGTGAATGGGATCACGTAGGCCTAAAATTAAAAGATCTTTTTTGTATATTTACTTTTATGAAAACTTTTTAGTTTACTCAAGAAATACCTTTTCAGAAAGTAAAATTTGAACATCGAATAGCTTTCTACGGTTTAACAATATTATAGAGCAACAACACATAATCAAAACGTTATATACAATTACGCTATGATCTAGAAAGCTGATCAAATAAGAACTGCGGGCGAAGCCACGGGCTACGGCTATCATAGGCCTTAATATAGGTAATGATAGCCGATAGCCTACTTGCAAATAACGGTTATAATAACAATTGGTATTATTGCGTAACGTGGCCTAATGTTTTTTTGTACGCAATAAATAAAGGCTAGTGTCGACCGATGATGTAAGATGAGATCGGAGGTTACATTAAGTCTTATTTGATTTGTATCTGAATGGACGTCGTTATTACATTGGGACAGTTTGTCGGATACATGCATTTGCTTGACATTTGAGAAAACGAATGCTTATGTTGTTTATAAAATGAATGTACAGCGTTAGATAACATGAGTACATTACTGAATCGAAAAGCACGTGTTTAGTTATACTCATCGTAAAAACCCAACAATAAATAAAAAGTGCAACTTAAAATTTATGCGGACACAGTTTTAATTCGTACATAAACCGTAAAAAAGTACTAAACAGGCACATGTCAGAGGAAAGTTATAAAATTTCACGCTCTACATAATGTTACTGATGCAATTCGGTGCGCCGCCATGCTTATTGCAAGCAAAACATAAATAACTTAATAAAGATGTCTCGAAATTAATCGCTGAGCTCAGAAGCTTTTACCCTCATTTTGACTGCAATCTCGCTAAGTATACGGAATCAGCAGAACAATATTTGGCTGCATGTGATTGACACGTCTGCAAGTTTCTCCGTCTCTAAGGCCCAGTATCAGAGTGACCAGATAAAGTTTAGAATTTTGTCATTTTTTTATGGCATTATCTGTCAGATAGCTATCTAGGACTTTATCTGGGACCTCTAAAACTGGCCATAAGTGTTATTTCAATAGTAAAAGTGTTGCATGACACGTTATGGACTTATCACACTTGTCAGCACGAGTGGAGTTTGATCGCACGTGTCGTCACGGTTACCACTTTCTTCGGCACTGTAAAATCTATACTAATATTATAAAGCTGAAGAGTTTGTTTGTTTGTTTGTTTGTTTGTTTGTTTGTTTGAACGCGCTAATCTCAGGAACTACTGGTCCGATTTGAAAAATTCTTTCAGTGTTAGATAGCCCATTTATCGAGGAAGGCTTTAGGCTATATAACATCACGCTGCAACTATTAGGAGCGAAGAAATAAAGGAAAATGTGGAAAAAACGGGAAAAAATATTCATCCTTTATCCTTTTCGTTGCGTGCGCTGCGAAAACGGTTCAAGATACCAAAAATATATGTACGAAAGAATTATTCCTCTTGAAATGAGCTAAAAAAATGTCCGCGACAGTATATGTCTATCTTTTAAGATTAACTCTCTAGAACCGTTTTTATGGTAATCTTTGGTGGAAATGAATGCATTATTTGTTAAGAGTTGTATCAACGCAATAATATTAATCTTAATCCAAATAAATAGTAAATATTGTTGTTGATTAAGAGTATTTAATCTATAC
>NWSH02000560.1:13226090-13236273 GCA_002382865.2 Heliothis virescens
TAGCTAGGGAATTGTAATTTATTACTGAATATTTGATAACTCGGTCGACGGCATTGTTTATACTTGCTGCACTTGAAAATTGAGTTAGTTATTGATGTTTTACTTTCACCTGCATTTATATTTAAGCAGCAACGGAACAATTCGGTATTCAAAAACAAAGCGCGGAAACGAAGCAATTTCGCGCGCGGAAGAAAAAGAAAATAAAATTCCAGTCAAATTGATGAGTTCGGAGCGGAATTAGTTAATTACACGGTCGTGTGAGAACATAAATATAGTATGAACCTTGACATGTGCCTCCATGGTGCGTGGGAGTTACGTTTTATTTATAACATCGTTCGGATCATTATTTAGTGGTTCGATGTGCGTAATAAACAGCTTATAAGTTATGGTGCTGGCTGGCTAGCATGTGCGACACTATTTAACGCGAAATTCTGTAACGACATATAAAGTTCGAAATTCAAAAACTTAATTGTAGTGTAGGTGCTATTCGCGTGGGTAACCGGTCAGGTTGATATTCTCTGCGATAGTTTAGTATCGCATCGCCTCGCATTTCCCTACATTAGGAGAATGACCGTGTCGTCATGTCGCAGTCACTATTTGTAGCCATTACGTAAACTTATGCCAGAGATACATCTGTATACGCATTGTTAGGTTGGAACTGTCGTGCGTGATTTAAATGAAAATGTGTTCATGTTACACTGACGTATTAATGGCAGAAGCAAGGATACTGATGCCTTCATAGAAATATCGTTATTTTAAATACGTTATTTTATTACGGTCTGAAGTCTGAAATATGAATGATTTCTTTCATTCTCTGGTATTAGACTAGATATTTTTAGATATTAATGCCACATTTTAATACTAATGCTATTTCACAAGCCGGAGACAATATTATGCAAAACGATATAAATTCCGCAAACAAGTTTATTTAGTAAACCAAAATTATAATAATCCATCTAGTAAATTGATTTGATACGTGCTTTCTAACATGAAATATAGGGAGAGAGTATCTTATTAGCGACATCAGTGATAATGACATTACGTTCGCGAAATTACGTAAGACGTAAAGTGTTGCCACCTGACGAGGGTCGAGAAACCAGTCGCCTGCGCATCCGGACCAGTTTAGCGAAGCAAGGTCCCTCCGCGGCCACTTCCAGCCCGGCCGCGCTGGGAGCGTTACCCTCTGTCAACCCGTTTATTATTTTTATATTTCACGTTCGAACACGCAAAATGGCTGACTTTCGTGATTATTAATTCTCGCGATACGATCACACTTGAAAGGGCTCTAAATTAAGATTTGAATTTATTTTAGGACTTAAGTTTCAGTTCTGTTCATATGACCTTTTCACGGATATAATTGGACAGTGATTTTAATATATGCTATAGTAGATTCATTCCTAAAAGCTTCCTGAAACATGTAGCTAGGCTAAATAACAACGTATCTGGTTGTATACGATGAGGAATACGTTTTGGCAACTGATACTTGTTGTAGTAACACCGCGCTCTTCGGGATTTATGACCGTAAATACTGAAGCCGCGTAATCGGAAGCAACGTTATAAATTGGCATAATAAACGCCTTTCAACAAACGTGTTTATGTCTTATGATTACACATTTTACATAACACGGAATTATAATAATGACACTGTCGTTTAAAACTACGTGCGGTTTTAAAACAATAGAACACTCACCCAGTTCTTGAGTATTTGTTTGATTTTCTTGTAAATTATAATAATTAAGAGCCACTTCATTGCTTGGACTGTTCACTTCACTACAACACTAGTCGTTATGACAGTTATGGAAAATAGCAAAAGCTCTTACCACTGCAAGTAATAGTAATGTAATGACATCCACCAGTAATTTGTTCTTCGGAACAGTAATTGCAAAGTAAACATCATAAAATGGGTAATTTTGTTATTAACACAATTGTAATAAATCGCTGCTAAATGAGTTGTTAGAATATTTTTCTTACACATTATGTAGTTAAATGATTTGTAGACAAATAGTCAAGCCATTAATGTGTTATTCTTTTGAATTAACACTGACATTGAAACTTATGTTTTAAGAATGATATAAGTAATGGAGTACTGTCGAGTTCCAATAATGGTTATTACAAAGCCTATCATAATAACTATCTATACATTTACCAAATAGGTTTATAAGTTTCGCACAACCCTTTAAGTTCAGCGAGTTAAACTATCCTAAAGGTCACCATCCTCTGGGCTTAAGAGATAAGACTCGGTTGCTAGCCAACTCCTGATTTAAACTTTGAGCCGTTTCCAAGTCCCGTAAAATCAATGAGCCGAACGTATGAAACTTCGATAAAGTCATAAATAAGAATCCTAATAAATATCTACTGAATAATAAAATGTATAACAAATGGCCCACGTTAATGCCAATAAAGGTAGTTAACAGCCTGAAAGCTCGTGAAACTCAGGCGTGGCGTCCTCAATGTAATATAGGTACCTACTTATTGTCACTGAAATATACTTAATACTTACCTATATAAGGGTATAAGGTCTAGGGTATAAATTTCTAACCTAGTACTTATGCTATAAAGCCTTAATGAGACACTGGACAATATTGCTACGATGGTGTATCCAAAATATACACGAGAAAATTTGGCGAAAACTACCCCAGTTGTTACAACACATCTCCACACATACAACAACTACGTACGACATTTCGTAATATGACATAGCCTCCCCTAGGCACGTGGTTATCAGCGGGGCTCCGTCGGAAATGACGCGCTCGTCACGTGATGGTCACGCCACCCCTTAATTTGGAGCCCTACATGGCTTCGTACAATTATGTTCGTTTGCCGACTCTCGTTTACGTACGAACACTCGGTTTACGCATGATCGGTGAAGGACGCAAGGGTTTATTTCGTTGGATTTCTATAACGTGAGTGGAATCAATCAATTATTTTGCGACATAGGTATTCGATTCTTTTGGTGGTATTCCATTTGTTTTTCTGTTGAATGCTGTGTATCAGATTTTTGGCGTCGATTTTGGTGACTACGCAAAACCGTTAGGGCTGATGTAAGATTCGGGTGTTTTGTGTTATTGAGATTTAAACTTTTAAATTTTTTTGTATGCTACGAATTATATATTCCGTTATTAAATGCTTGTACAGTTTAATTCCATCCAAAGGTTGTCTGGTAGAAACTGCTTTTTACCGATAAGGCCGCCTATACTCATTCGTATTTGTTTGTATTGTCCTATATTGTTTTTGACCTAACACAATACAATAAAAAATATTAGGTATATTAGTTCAACAGCATAAACAAATCTTAAAGTATAATTTCCAATCCAATAACTGTCTATGCATTTATGCAATTAGGAAATGACAAGTGCACGCGATGGGACATAAAAAGCTGCATTTTTCCCTCCCCTATTAAGATTGTCATAAGGATGTATCATGGGCACACTAGTGATTTCATTCCTGTACTTGTATAGTAAAAAACCGGCCAAGTGCGAGTTGGATTTCCGCATGAAGGGTTCCGTACCATTGTATGGGGACCCCCATTAATGTTTATTTTTTAAATTTTTAGTATTTGTTGTTATAGCGGCAACAGAAATACATCATTTGTGAAAATTTCAACTTTCTAGCTATCACGGTTAATGAGATACAGCGTGGAGACAGACAGACAGATAACGAAGTCTTAGTAATAGGGTCCCGTTTTACCCTTTGGGTACGGAACCCTAAAAAAGAGATCTGACGTAAGCATAGCAACAGCTTTCAGACCAGATGTGGATTCCTGCTCATCCTTACAAAAAACTTCCAGTAACGTATTACAGTCTCTTAACGGTTTTTACATAATTTCAAATAACCGTTTCGTAATCCGTCAAATTAACACGCGATAGATAAATAAAGCTATTTGAATTTGTGTAACTGGTTTGTGTGAATATTTATTGTTTATTTAATTAAGTCTTTTCATAGGCGAGATAAGAGTGGCTTGTGTAAAGAAATAGGTTTTTGTTGAGTAAGTGGTAAATCAAGCATGTAATACGCGATGTCTGATAGTGTTAATTATACTATTTTTTAGTGATTATTATGTCGTTATTTATTTCGAAAAAAAAATCTAATTTAATTGCTTTTATGTCCGGATTAACGCAAGTTAATGCAAATATGTGATGTCGTATTATTAAAAACATTTGAAGCATTTATCATGGCATGCTTTTATAAATTCAATAATTAACATAACATAATTAACAGACCACAAAAATCCTTTTGTTGTTTTGTACGCAATACAATTACCTACGACGAAGAAAGTCGGCTAAACAAAAGAATGTTTTTATTAAATTCTGTATGGATTGCATTTAAACAATGTGCATTAAAATACCTTTAAGCTATGCCAAATGTACCAGTAAACAATATCACATGCATTGTGACGTATAAATAAGTACAGACAGACAAATAATAAGAATAAACAAGTTCAAATAACTTAAGCACTGTGGCACTACAAACATATTTTATGAAACTTATTTATTTTTCAATATATCAGGTAGTTCTTTAAAAATATCCTTTTCTTCATCTATTAACTTTGTCTTAGCTGTTTAATTTCATATAATTGGTAATACAACATAAATAATCTAAATTAAAATAATGGACAAGTTTTATAATCCTGGCGTGTCAAATAACTCCTTAATAAATTCGACGAAGGCACCTTTTGCGGGTGAATAATATAAGATCAATTGGTGAGAATAATAAGTAAGATATTAGCCAGGCTTACCCACGAGCCCGTGGAGCCCCAGCGCTTCAGCCTCTTCCCGAAAATGTTTTGACACTGCGACAGGCAGGACACAGAAGCCGCTGGCTGTATCTTGTTCACGAAACTGTCACCCCGGTCTAATGTCATTTTACACTGCCACTAACCACAGTTTAATGTTCCAAAATTGTCATTTACACTATAAAGTTAATTGTTTATACACTGTACACAGATACACATGAGTATAAAGGCGTAGCGAGACGCCGTGAGCGTGTGTTGATACGCGTGTGATCGCTTTGCCGGCAGGCGTGCGAATGGCGAGCGCTCCGCTTTTCCTATCTCCGGAAAGCCGCCCCGCCCGCCCAAGCCGCCCAAACTTCCAATTAGAACATATATTTTTTTACTGGAATCGTATTAGTGTCGTCAGTTAGACTGTCGCTCTCTATGATGAATTCTAACTAAAAGATGTCGTTAGGAAATCATAAATGAAACTCATCTTTTCAGATTTTTCGGTCGTTTTCTCGGAAAAGAGATTTTTGTAGCGTCGTCTTACATATTATAGTGTCGCAGGAAGTTGTTTTATACTATTTTTAATTTACTATGTGGATGTAGTAAATCTAAAATTAAATAGCGTTATTACTAAGTGGCTTGAATAATAGACGAGTTGGTTGACTCACAGTAAAAGTTATGGCGAATAGAATACCACATATTTTCCACCATAAACTAGAATATTATTTAACAAAGTGACGAAAGCTACGATTCATTATTGTTATGGCAATTCCTATTGGTACGTGCCTTAGTTTATAGGATATCGTACCGTTGACAGACAGATGTAAACCACCATGTATTATGTGTAATATTGCCCATGAAATGTAAACGTGGACACGCAGCACTATGATTTCATACTGTACCTCTTTTTACCATATAAAGGCATTGTGATATACAATAGCAAAGTTAATTATAACTATTGGAACATAATTTTTAGTATATTTGATAGCTGTTAACTGAAGAACTATTACGCTAACATCTACGTACCCAATAAATATTATTCAATGATTTGTAATATACATGCTTTATAGCCTTATGAATATTAAAAAAACCTTATCATTTCTTCAAAGAAAACTTCACAATCTCTCCTTAATGTTTATTATAGTACGAGCAAATTTTATCGTTCCGTGACATTTAAGTTTTACTGCATCAAATAAAATTACGCAAGTGATGTGTTTTAAATGAGTTTGCAAACATAGTGTACAGACGACAGCAGGTCAACGTATACGAATCTTTCAAATTTTACCAGTCAAACATTAACCTACCTCCATTGTGATAAGGTTGAAAATCTATTGTAGAAATTTGACAGATTGTGGTTACTTGATGTGCTGTCGTCTGTACTATTAAATAGCATTATGTTTGTATGTGGGCGGTTTAGCACGTTTTCGTTCCACATCTGAGGTGTGAAGGGGCTTTATTATAAAGTTATTGTATGATATCTTCCACGTAAATATAATTATAAAACAATGACTAAGTTCGTTAGTTTAAATGTTATCCGATACCTTACGTGATTCATCTGATTTGTGATCTGCGGTTAAATTAACTGTGTACAGGTAAGTAACTGTAATCGATACACATGTTCCGCATTGTCAGAACTTCTAAGTTAAAATATAGACGTATGTACAGTCGACAGCAAGTCAGTGTTTCCCGAATCTGTCAAATTTTACCAATCGAACATTAACCTTCCACTATTGTGATAAGGTTGAAAATCGAACTTAAAAATTTGACAGATTTGTGTACACTGACTTGCTGTCGACTGTACCGCAAAAGTTGGTGGCTACTCTAAAAATAGACTTTGTAAGTGCAAAAATAAATCTCTCGTGTTATCAGATATAGTCGTGTGATATGAATAAATATGGATTTAGTTCGTATAGAAAGAACTTGTCTCCGATTTTTCACATAAATCAAAATGCTTGTGGGACCATATAACTTGGCTGAGTAATGTATAAGCCGCGGCCGTAGGGACTGATGGAATATACCTTTCATAAAATGTATGTATACTGTTCCATTTTAACTCCTAAAGCCTGGAAAATTCACACATTGTTGCAAAACTATTGTTATTCAGACTACGTACCCGTTCGACCTCTAAGTTTCGACCCTCTTACAGAAAGGGACCTTAAAATGAGGTCGAAAGGGGAATACCCTTTCGACCTCATTTTAAGGTCCCTTTCGACCCTCTTCAAAATATAATAATCAATGTGCCCATTGGACCTCATTTGTAGTACCCGTTCGACCTTCAAAATTAAAACTAGTAAAAAGTAACCGTTCGACCTCTTTTTTAGTACCCTTTGGACCTTCAAAAAATATGTGCTCATTTGTTGTTCAATCAATGTTATTTAATTGGTAAACGGGTACAGTTATGTTGAAAATTGTTAAACGGAAATCTAAAAATTTTACTTAATAGGTACCTAAGTAAATACACGGTATTACTATAATTATCATTTTGGTAACGTTCATGTAAAAACATCAATGAAACTTGTGTGCATAAAATGTAATATTTTTCATAAGTAAAATAGACAGCCGAACATTATAATTTTTTGGACATAGGTACGTAAAGCAAACTCGCGTCTAAGCTGCACCTTTCCTCGCTTTCAAAGGCGCGGGCGCAGGGAGTAGACAAAGGGATATGGTGCGGGGTAAGTATTAGAGGGATCGCAAACCAGCAAAAACAAAACAGTGTCATTTTTTGCATAACATTACAATTAGTGGAAGCTTTAAGTTGTTGACGTGTGTGTATTTGTGCAATAAAGTTCCGTTTGGTAAAAGGTGTGAAAATCACAAGTAATAAGAAAACAAGGAAACTTTAATTACTGGTAAGTATTAAATGCATTAAAGCATGTTTAAGTAATTAAAAAAATAATATTTATTTTTCTTATAGCTGAGTTTACTCAATTAGTTGTCTTTATGTTGTGGTAAATTTACTCACTACTTATTTCGGGTAAAATAATAAATATAACGAATATTTAATGGCCTGTTTCAACCTTATCGCAATGGGGGTAGGGTAATATTTGATTAGTAAAATTTGACAGATTCGTATACGTTGACCTGCTGTTGTCTGTACTTGTTATTGCTTTACAAAAAATTGAAATTAGAATTTGTGATCTTAAACCATGTATAATATAATGATTACTATTTAACAGCTTCAGTCTGTTTACTTTAGGATAAAACTGATTTTAATATTTGAACTATGATTTATATACATTATTTTATTTTTAATACACATAATTTTATATATACAATTATTCACACCCTTCTGGTACAATCTGTAGATATACCCACCAACTTAAAGATTTATAACCGGATAAATAAGTGATCTAATTGGAATAGGTGATTTTATTTGTAATAAAACGTTGTTGCTTTTATATCTTTGAATAAACGTATTGATTTATTTATTGCACCGTGTTTGATTTTTGATAAAGTGTCCCACTTTTGTGCACGATTGTACTTAAGCTTTTCATACGAAGATGTAAAAAAATGGGTCGAACGGAACACTTTACTAGATAGAGGGTCGAACGGGCACTTAAATATATGCAAAGTCCAAGTTTTAGGGTCGAAACGGTACAAGGAGGTCGAACGGGTCATATTTATCAGTGAGGTCGAAACTTGGAGGTCGAACGGGTACGTAGCCGGTATTCATAAGTTTTACTATTATAGAAGTCTATTTATACCAGACGTCACAGCAACGGATTTAGATTGTTATTCTGGTCACATTGCAGAGTTCAAATATCAAAGGTCATTTATGAAATTATTTTGGAGTTCTACCCCAAAAATGGATTAAAAATATCAATAGCAGACTAGAGAAATATTAATTAAATTTCAATAAATTGATACCTTTACTTGTTCATGGCTAATTTAAGGAACTAGCCTTAAAAGGCAAATACGGCACAAGTAGGAGCCGAGACAGACCTTGGCCTTGCAGTAGGACTCGATTACAAAATCCAGTCACATCAATCAATCCACGCTATATAGACGATCAGTCGTAAATCTCTGCAAATTGACGCGCAGCCATGGCATAGTCGCCCAATTAATTATTGCTAGACACAGCCCCGCCAATTACTTAATTTGATTAGATAAAACAGGGGCTTTCAAATCCGCCACGCTAAGTGGAAACCTTCAGCACAAAAGATTCGCTTATTAAACAATCATTATAAACATTGATATGGATTATCGCAAGGATCTCAGCTTAACGCGATCAGATTAGATACACAGGAAAAACGTAACATCCGTCCCTGATACGTTCTTAAAAATAACAACAATCTATAGATCTACACGAAGGTTGCAGTTTAATAGTTACAAAATTAAACATGTGGTAAATATACTTCTAATAATTGTGAACCTTGCAAGTCCAGGAAGGCCGCAGTTTTGGTACTCAGACATCAGTCTCCGCCTACACACAGTTTGACATGACAGTACCAATCATAATCATGAAATATGAACACAGAAATGCTTTTGTTATTACTAGAAATCGTAGTAAACATTGTGATTTCTAACGACTGCTGTGAAGGGTAAAAAAACACGGAGATGCCTATAAAACAATTACAAGGCGAATCAAAATTAATGACAACGTGACCTTGGCCCATATTGCGGTTTCCACAATATACACCAATAGATTTATGAAGAACATTTTTAATTAACGCTTTGTGTGTATTCGCAATTGATAACTGTTAGCATTTGCATAAATCAGTCTTGAAAGATAAATCTCGCTTTATTTTCGCAGTTCCATCGGTGAACAAGGATATTGCGAGTAAATAATCTTAGATATTCTGCACGTTGCCTTGTCGAACGACAGAAAGAAAACAAAACATTTTACTAGCCATTATTTTAGACATATGAGCTGCCACAAATCGGTTAATCTTGGACTGAGTAGCATTGAATAAAAAACTAGTACAACATAAAACGTCGAAGGACAGGTTTTACTTAAATCCATTCAACCTCACATGTCTCGAAGACACCTGATGATGGATCGAACGTTCAACTGAATGCAGGCGTGGGCCTAATCCCGTCTAGATCTGCGTAGGATAATTCTAGCATTAATCTTATGAAAGACGTTTTATCTGTTCAATGTTAAGACTAGGCTACGTGCTGCCTCCGACTGAGGAGGTCAGGAAGTATGTAGGTCAGTATTTCCCTTATGGGGTGTCAAGGACTGTGGGTTCTTGAGATGAGTAAGCGTAAATAGAACAGTTTGCAAGGATAGAATTATAATCTTAAGTCAGATTATAATCCTTATCCACTTGTGAATCAGAATGTTCTGACGTTTTTTTTTGTATTCTATCAAAATATTTTAAATTTTCTGGCGCAACCCAAATTCAATTTTCTCGTGTGAATGTCACTCTTGCATATGCGGATATTATAATATTCCAAGCAGTGATTATAATTGAAGAACAAACAAGGTTGTGAATAAAATGTATCGTGCAACAGTGT
>NWSH02000560.1:13249547-13263413 GCA_002382865.2 Heliothis virescens
CGTAGGAAGTGATTATTGTTTATTCTTATAATTGGCGTGGCAGGAAGTCGGAACCAGCAGCGGCCGGGCGATGCATGCGGCGAGTTGGCTCGGGAGGCGCACCTCACACGCTCATGCAAATAAAGCAATTTGACCAATGGCGGCACTTAATTGAGCTACACAGACTGACGCTGAAATATAGGCAATTCACGTCAGCGGCTGTCTACACGCGAGTTACGGCTGATTACGCTTAATTTGGCAATTATATCGGTACGTAATCAACGACACGAAGGAATTAATAGGCACTTGATTCGATAATTAAACCTGTTGGTGTTCAATGAACCGAAAGTGATAAGAAAGTGAAACCTTAAGACATGGTTGTAATAGAAGTTCCGCGAACCCTCAGAGGTTGAAGCCCTATCAACGAGTTTCAGGACTAAGGTAATTACACCTAATTCTAAAGGCACTCGAGGCTTGTAAAAGGTCCTAGATGACTGTTGCTTTGCAGTTGTTACAAACTTTTGTGTAGAGTTCAACGTACTTTTAAGGGGTTGTTGGTAAGTCTGTCGACAGGGGAATGAATGACGCCTACGATCGTCATTAAGAGTATTATTCATGCGTTTCAACAACAAATGAAGCGACAAGTGAATAAAGTGTGTTGTGGCGCTTCGTGAAGGTCGGCCGTGTATATTAATAGCCGCCCCGATAAGAGCACTTGACTCGATCGGGCCCGACAAGCACTGGGATAGTCACTGACTACTGCAACGTCGTTGATTGCCTGGGAAGAAGCTTATGAGATGGCAAACATATTTGGTGTGTACCTTTGTAATCATTTCCTCGAAAGTCCTCTATACATAGACCTCCTATTGACGAAGAAAGTGAGATAGTCTCCCTCACATCATCTGTTTTGAGAAATGCAATTATCTATGTTAACATCCAGTTTATAATTAAAAAAATTCTGTCTTTACATTGCCAGCAATCAATCTTGATTTCCAAGAATCTCTGCTTCAATGTAGCTGGTACAGAAATGACACTTTAATTATTAACGCGCAAAGCACCGTTGTACTCATCTGTATATTATGTCATCACAACACAAAGATATTGTCACTCTGTTTCATTTCTATTTTGAAAGCCATTTGCACTAAAGTGCCTACCTGAATTTAATTACAGTTTATTTTGAACGTGTTTATTTGTGCATACATTGGGACAATGGCGAACAATTATAACAAAATATGTTTATTTCTGTTGAGGTCGAATACCTACGCCAAAATTCCTTGCACCTGATGGTCTGACATTGGTACGTAGGCAGGCAGGGCTGCCAGTCGCCAGGACAACGACAAACGTAGAAAACACCGAACAAACGTGCTTACATTGTTTCCCCATTTCGTAAAAGAAAAAAAAAACATAACATTTTACTCATTCAAGAAAATATAACTATTTAAAAAAGACCAACAGATTAATAAACAAGCAAAATTACAAAGGTTCAAACAAGCAGCCTACGCAACGCTAAAACAATTAAGTACCTATCACATTTCAGAGTGCATCAAAACAAAAATAAACTTTAATGTTCACGTTTCTAAAATAAACTTTTTCATGCTCAACTGCAAGCATTTAAAATAGACCGTAAATAAATTTAATATTACGACGCTCATATTTCCTATGGAGTTTAATGGCGCCACGAACTTTTAACCCATCACGATTGTATGTATTAACATATTACCTTCTGTAAGTACACACGAATGCGTTAGGAAACAATACCCAGTAACCCTGGTTTGAAACAATACGACACCTGCCCAGCATTGACCCGACAACTCCACGCCATTCAGACTCCCGCGCACCTATCGCCTTTTTGAG
This sequence comes from Heliothis virescens, assembly GCA_002382865.2. NCBI lineage: Eukaryota > Metazoa > Arthropoda > Insecta > Lepidoptera > Noctuidae > Heliothis > Heliothis virescens. Next base: position 13,251,381 of record NWSH02000560.1, read on the forward strand.
AAATACAAGAAGATCATGATAAATATCAATGCATTTGTGTCTAATAATACACACCCACTTGAAAATCTTCCGTTCGAAAAATCAACTAAAACAATTGAATGAAATATATCGTGTTTCATTAAGCTGTGAGATGTTTACAGTGCTAAAGTTTAAGAGCTGAAGTGGCTCGGAATTTGAGAAATGAGGATAAAGAGACAATGGCCAATCATTGTGTTTAAACCGCAATTTTACAGCTCTGAATTACTCTTTTATTAACTTCCCGTCCACATGTATCATAATGTGGAATAAAGAGCTTTGTTTCTGCTTCGCTGAAATATTTGTTGTCCACATTCAAATATTTTTGTCCAGTTACAAATTAGCAGATTTTAACTGCTCTGCAAAACACAGGAGAATTAATTGATCAAATATCAATGATGTTCAATTACGCAGTCACTTGTAATTCATCCGTGGGCTGGTTATCGTGTTATCGACGACGCGGGCGCAGGATCTAGCGTCTCCCGATCGATCACTGATTGCTTGTGAGCGATCCATTACCATGCCTCGACGGGCCTAAGTTTCCATTATTTTAGCTCGCATGCTCCATCTTTTGTTTGCAATAACTATGTAGGATCGATAGGCATATTTTTTATGTTTTTCTGCCTAAAGCAAATATTTTTGACTAAGCTTCCAAAGCAAGAGCTAATGTTTACAGTACCGAACATAAGGCTTTAGTACTGATGAGTCTGTCAATATTTACACGAAGTTCTATGGCAGTGGAAAAATCTACTATCCATGATGTTTACTTCGACGTGAAAAAGGATTTACGAGGTAGCTACAATTCCACGTATACTATTTAAAAATATAATCTAGTCTGTCAGCTGTCTATATCGAAGAGCGCATTACCATAATGAAAAATAGTTGAGAGCCCGCCAAAACATTGCAATAAATATAGTGTGTATCGATAGCCATTTACATATATTAATTCTGACGTGTTAATAGTTTGCCTGAGGGTGTGTGCGAGTGTACTTGACCTTGAAGTGAGTGTAACAAGTTATATGAAAATAACTCTAGGCTCCAACTACGGGTAAGAAACGGAATCAATTCTAGTATGTAAGTAGGGACCATAGCAGGTACAGGCCCAAATCTGTCAAATTTTACCAATCCAACATTAGCCTTCCACAGCCGTGATAAAGTTGAAAATCTATTGAAAAATTCGACAGACTGAAGTACGTTGATGTGCTGGTCTAAACCTGACAATACTCTTTCAAAATTCTCCATACCAATTTACACAGTTAAAGAACGGGCTAAGTGAATACAGCATGTTTTCCAAAACCTGTTCAAGGTGGCCTCTTTTATACGCTCGTCTATTTAAATAAGCAAAATAATTTTGGTCATGACCACTACATAGATCAACAATGCCAAAACGAGCATCCAATTTCCTGCCAAAGGAAGCGATATCTCAAATATTTTACGTAAATAATAAGTAGGTATCATATGCATGCACACACGACATCCTCTTGTTTCACATTAGCATTCTTCCTCGGGCGATCGCATTTATCCAGGCTGGCAACACTATGCGTGGGTGGCAACACTGAGATAACAAGCCCTCTGAATTTATGGAACTATACATTATTGTAAACAGGAGGACTTATTCTGGAGGTGAGGTGATTGGAATAAGATGAGGGATATTAGGCGTTTGTCGGATAAGGTATTTTATATTTGGAAGGGTAGATGTTGACTTATTTTAAAAGCAAAAGGTTCGGAGATTACTTGACCTGATCACCTTCTTCCATTTTGAAAAAAAAAAATGTATTCGGCACATTTAAAGTCCTAATCGATAGTAGTGCATAATTTTGTGATTTTCCTTCAACATATTTTTTTACTACAAACTGAAATAGTTTAATGGCAGTCTTCCATATTTTGTATCAGGTTTTCCCACCGATATTTCTAACTCAAGAACTATTGCAAGTTTCTTATTCCACCAGAATAGAGTCATCGCCCGACATTGATCTGATTGCATTAACATGCAACTTCTTGCATTTTGGTTGGGTGTTAACTTCATAAATATGTATTTGGTACGTTTTAGCGCACGGTATTATGTTAATAAGTGTTTTGTTCCATTGATTTAGTATCGGCAAGTTAAGTGCGCTTAATAAATAGTTACTAATACTTTGACGTTGTTCTGCTAGTTCATAAATTGTGTTAAAACACGGTGTATGGTGTGAAGTCGTTATTTCATTATAAGCTGTTATTACGGCTTAAGTTTACTATGTGATTAACTTCAATATCTGTATGATTATCATAGATCATGTTTACTTTAGTAACACCATTTTATTTATTAGGATTATAACTTTAAACGAACGTATTATATGTATATCGGAATTTTTGGGAAGGTACATTTGTCACACGAATGGGAAAGCAATTTGTTATTCTGAGTTAAGTGAGACATATTATTTCGGAACATTTTGGTAATAGCTAAAGTCCAATACGTAAATAATTTATATAGGTTTATCTTTAAAGTTTACGTTTATTTCAGGGCCGCATGCGCCGTGAGTGTGGTCACGTAGNTAGGAGGACTTATTCTGGAGGTGAGGTGATTGGAATAAGATGAGGGATATTAAGCGTTTGTCGGATAAGGTATTTTATATTTGGAAGGGTAGATGTTGACTTATTTTAAAAGCAAAAGGTTCGGAGATTACTTGACCTGATCACCTTCTTCCATTTTGAAAAAAAAAAATGTATTCGGCACATTTAAAGTCCTAATCGATAGTAGTGCATAATTTTGTGATTTTCCTTCAACATATTTTTTTACTACAAACTGAAATAGTTTAATGGCAGTCTTCCATATTTTGTATCAGGTTTTCCCACCGATATTTCTAACTCAAGAACTATTGCAAGTTTCTTATTCCACCAGAATAGAGTCATCGCCCGACATTGATCTGATTGCATTAACATGCAACTTCTTGCATTTTGGTTGGGTGTTAACTTCATAAATATGTATTTGGTACGTTTTAGCGCACGGTATTATGTTAATAAGTGTTTTGTTCCATTGATTTAGTATCGGCAAGTTAAGTGCGCTTAATAAATAGTTACTAATACTTTGACGTTGTTCTGCTAGTTCATAAATTGTGTTAAAACACGGTGTATGGTGTGAAGTCGTTATTTCATTATAAGCTGTTATTACGGATTAAGTTTACTATGTGATTAATATCAAGATTTGTATGATAATCGTAGATCATGTTTACTTTAGTACCACCATTTTATTTATTAGGATTATAATTTTAAACCAACGTATTAAATATTGGATTTTTTGGGAAGATATATTCGTCATTTCAGTGGGAAAGCAATTTGTTACTCTGAGCTAAAGTGAGACATAATATTTCGGGACATTTTAGTAATAGGGAAAGTCCAATACGTAAATAATTTATATATGTAGGTTTATCTTTAAAGTTTACGTTTATTTCAGGGCCGCATGCGCCGTGAGTGTGGTCACGTAGCTATGGAACTTCCCATCAAAATAAAAAGCACTATTGTGAAATCTTTACAAATGCTTAAGACCATCTGTTTTCCATTTACTCATATCTCAAAATACAGCTAAGTACTTATATCAGGAATTTGGATAGAAAGATATTTCCCATATAAATTTTCCCAAAATCACTTGAGTGGTTGAACCGTAAAAGTAGGTTATATTTCGTAGAACATTTCATTTTGCCGANATCTGTTCTCTATTTACTCATATCTCAAAATACAGCTAAGTACTTATATCAGGAATTAGCTTCTGCCCGCGTTTTCACCCGCGTCCCGTGGGAACGACTCGGCGCACCCGGATAAAAAGTAGTCTATAACCTTCCTCGATAAATGGGCTATCTAACACTGAAAGATTTTTTTCAAATTGGACCAGTAGTTCCTGAGATTAGCGAGTTCAAACTCTTCAGCTTTATAATATTAGTATAGATTTGGATAGAAAGATATTTCCCATATAAATTTTCCCAAAATCATTTGAGTGGTTGAATCGTAAAAGTAGGTTATATTTCGTAGAACTTTTTCATTTTGCCGAAATAGGGTCAAGGAAAGATCTCGCGTGATGGCAAACATCTGACATTTTCTTCTTTACGCATTCCTAATTCGTTTAGAAGTAATAAATCAGGATCCTTATAGGAAGTGGAGCAGGGAATTGTCGACCCTTTCATTCATCAAATGGTGAAAGAATGACGTAGGTATGTGGTTATCTCATTCGAAGAGACTGATCTACTTCCCAAAAGTATTATATATCTACATATACTAATATTATAAAGCTGAAGAGTTTGCTTGTTTGTTTGTTTGTATGAACGCGCTAATCTCAGGAACTACTGGTCCGATTTTAAAAATTCTTTCAGTGTTAGATAGCCCATTTAACGAGGAAGGCTATAGGCTACTTTTTATCCGGGTGCGNATTAAGTTTACTATGTGATTAATATCAAGATTTGTATGATAATCGTAGATCATGTTTACTTTAGTACCACCATTTTATTTATTAGGATTATAATTTTAAACCAACGTATTAAATATTGGATTTTTTGGGAAGATATATTCGTCATTTCAGTGGGAAAGCAATTTGTTACTCTGAGCTAAAGTGAGACATAATATTTCGGGACATTTTAGTAATAGGGAAAGTCCAATACGTAAATAATTTATATATGTAGGTTTATCTTTAAAGTTTACGTTTATTTCAGGGCCGCATGCGCCGTGAGTGTGGTCACGTAGCTATGGAACTTCCCATCAAAATAAAAAGCACTATTGTGAAATCTTTACAAATGCTTAAGACCATCTGTTTTCCATTTACTCATATCTCAAAATACAGCTAAGTACTTATATCAGGAATTTGGATAGAAAGATATTTCCCATATAAATTTTCCCAAAATCACTTGAGTGGTTGAACCGTAAAAGTAGGTTATATTTCGTAGAACATTTCATTTTGCCGAAATAGGGTCAAGGAAAGATCTCGTGTGATGGCAAACATCTGACATTTTCTTCTTTACGCATTCCTAATTCGTTTAGAAGTAATAAATCAGGATCCTTATAGGAAGTGGAGCAGGGAATTGTCGACCCTTTCATTCATCAAATGATGAAAGAATGACGTATGTGGTTATCTCATTCGAAGCGACTGATTGTAACCTATTTACAAAAAAGTATTATATATTACTATCTTCTGCCAGCGGTTTCACCCGCGTCCCCTGGGAACTACTCGGCCCGGATAAAAAGTAGCCTATAGCCTTCCTCGATAAATGGGCTATCTAACACTGAAAGAATTTTTCAAATCGGACCAGTAGTTCCTGAGATTAGCGCGTTCAAACAAACAAACGAACTCTTCAGCTTTATAATATTAGTATAGATTGTATTTAATGGTTGTATTACTGAAATATTAATTTATATACAAAATTCCTAGCTCAAAGTTATGGATAAGTTAAATACTTTTTGTAATTTGACTCTTTTATGCGGAACGATGTTTCATGTTACAAGGACATGTAGTTAATTTGCGCTGTTATGTAAATAAACACGAGTACTAATTACGATATTACACATACACGCGTTACTAACATTTAATTAGCGCACAGAGAATTAAACCTTAACTACATTATTACGGTAATATGATCTGAAAAACTGTTTGTTCGTCTATTTATTGGGAATGAATTTCAACAGTAAAGTTTCGATATTTATCTAAATTAAAGTACCTCTCATACAAATAACTTGGTCATTATTTATGATTTAGCATTTATTTCAAAATAATCACATGAAACTACTGAGAAGAAAACACAGAACGACATAACTTTAAGTATCCCATAACACCATGAGTGATTGAGAAATCAATCTTCTATATTTACAAGAACATAGGATTTCCGCACTGGTCATAATANTCCACGGGACGCGGATGAAACCGCTGGCAGAAGCTAGATATTGTATAAAATGATTGTGTTACTGAAATATTAATTTATATACAAAATTCCTAGCTCAAAGTTATGGATAACTTAAATACTTTTTGTAATTTGACTCTTTTATGCGGAACGATGTTTCATGTTACAAGGACATGTAGTTAATTTGCGCTGTTATGTAAATAACGAGCACTAATTACGATATTACACATACACGCGTTACTCACATTTAATTAGCGCACAGAGAATTAAACCTTAACTACATTATTACGGTAATATGATCTAAAAAACTGGTTTTTCGTCTTTGTATTGGGAAAGAATTCAACAGTAATGTTTCGATAATTATCTAAATTAAACCAAATCTCATCATATTAATAACATTATTAATGATTTTGCAATAATTTCAAAATAATCACATGAAACTACTTAGTAGAAAATGAAGACGAAAACACAGAACGACATAACTTTTAGTACCCCATAAGACCACGAGTGATTGAGAAATCAATCTTCTATATTTACAAGAACATAGGATTTCCGCACTGGTCATAATATCTTATTAATAAACTGTAGAAATAGAGGCGACACTTCTCGGAATATCTAAATCCATTTCATTCGCGGAATGTCTTCCGTGAAAGTTAAGAGCAAAGTTACGAGAATATAGAACTTATTGTTAAGACAATACAGGTTACTGAACGAATGTTTAAATAAGGAATATAAAACCAATGCTCAGTTTATTGTACTGAGAATGTGTCGGTAATGTCAATAATAAATTGTAGGGCACGCTTCGAGGAAGTGCGAGACTGTCGTGCCGGGATCCTTTGATCACAGCTAGAGCATTGAAGATATTATGCCTCAGTGCTCAATCGTAAACGACGATTGCATTTCTAACAGTATCTACCATCATTAATTCAATTCTCCGCAAGTTTTTAAGGTATTTTTGGCGCCATCATCCTAAAAGCGGCGCTTTTGTCGTCTCCATTTCAACAAATATCAAGGAAATNGCGCTGGAGCATTGAAGAAATTATGCTTCAGTGCTCAATCGTAAACGACGATTGCATTTCTAACAGTATCTATCATTATTTGATTAAATTCTCAATTATTTAATGATTTTTGTAAGCTATAAATATGTCTTGGCGCCATTATCCTAAAAGCAGCGCTTTTGTCGTCTCCATTTCAACAAATATCAAGGAAATCATATACAATATTTACCAGCATTACTAAGAAAGCACAAAACAAGGAGTCTAACTTCATTCGCATTCCACGGACGATTTATTTTAGAGTTCAAACGAAATATATAGTAGCAAACGTATATAAGGCAGTGACGAATAAAGACAACTTCAGCTATATCTAACAAACCTTATTAACATCAAAATTAATGGTCGGACCACACCATAAATTGCACACGTCTACGTGTGACATGTACACTTAAGGCCACGATTCCTGAACCAAAAATATATCATTTTATGAATTTATTGCGCTTATCGTAAATGAGTGACGCTTGCAACAGCCTTCGGTGTTTGTCCTACGTGGAATTGTCAGAATTTTGACATTTAGTGTTTGGTTGAAAGTGGGTGTAAGTGTGACACCTTTTATTACAAGAAAACAGTTGTTAAGTAGAAGTGAATTGAGTTGTGACTTCCGCAGTACGGAGTCATAATTATTTGATGTTCGTTATTGTGCGCTTGTTAAGCAGATAAACTAACAAAGCTTATTGTGATGGCAATTTGCTGTTCCACATTTTACTTTTTACACTTTGGCTACCTAATCTCCTTTTCGTGAGGGTGACAGATTTACTGACCTAGCATATTTTTTATGTGATACATCAAGAAACTTAACGTTTCTTCATTAAAGCCAGCAAGCCCTCATCACCCCGACCTATAGAAGACGCTATGATAGAAACAAAACAGCTGTGTCTTAAATTGAATAATGCCCATAATTAAGAAAGCTACATGTTAATTCCGTGACAGCTGTGGTTCCGCCCGTGATCACGTGGGTCAGCTTAGTTTCCGTTACTCGCACGCTTGGCTAGGTACCCATGGACTTGGGAAGGTGCGGGCTAACCGTGGCTAAGGGTTGAAGGACTTAATTTATTCTTACATCTGTTTTTTAAGGTTGAGTACGTTTTTTGGCCAGCTGGTGTAATATGGTTAATTTATGCACTTCGATTTACTTGGAATGCACGAAATTAAAATTAATGTAGAAATTACTGTGCATATCTTTTGTTAATTATAAACTTACACGACAAAAATAAATGAAGACTTGTTTTCAAAAAGAAAAAAAACTAAACAAATTAGAATTTTAAATTAGTTTATTTCTATCTAATTGACGTCATTTGAACATCCATATACGAGCTACACAATTAAACGAAACTTATCTTTATCGATAATTAAGACGCCGACAACCCTAAACTGTCGTTCAGTTTGAACAATGAAGCCAGGTGCGCACGCGCTTATGGCGCGAGACAGGAAGTCGACAGTTTATCTTGAAGATAAGCGGCACATCTCTAGAATTCATAATGTGTAACTTATACGGGTATCTCTATTAGTAATTAAGATTAGGCTTTGACTTGATTGGAGTGAGGGTATCGTTGGGTTTGCGGAGTTAGTACCAATAATTGCAATTTACTGTTAGAGACGAAAGATTGTGTTTTTCCTACTGGCTTCCGCTAGCGGTTTCACCCGCGTCTCATGGGAACTACTCCGCGTACCTGGACAAAAAGTTGCCTTCTACTATAAATGGACTATTCAACACTAAAATAAAATCTCAATCAATGAGATCGCGTTCTAAAAAACAAACTCTTCAGCTTTATATTATTAGTATAGATGCTGGTAGTCATGTCAGGATAGTTATCTACAAGTAACATGATATGAAAACCTTGATTGGAAAATCAATGCAATGATTCATACCTAAATTCTCACCTTTGGTCCAGATATACATTCCCGTCAATATTGCCATTACACAAGCAATCTTTAATTTTATGCATTAACCTGTCGATATTTTATAAACATTGAAGTATTTTAGCGCCATATAGTTATGTATGTAGCAAGCAAACATCGATGGTAGACAATAACAAAACAAAAACCATTCCACGTAAAACAATATTCCATTACCGCACTGTTCAAAATATTTGCACTACACTGTAGACAATGATAGGGGTGGCGGAGTTTAAATTAAGTTGCTTATAAAAAAACATATAAGGTAATAACTGGCTTTTTAACTTACTAGGTAAGTACAGGATGAAATCCAACAAAAGTAAATGCTTACTAAATTTAATAATTTAGCATTTTTTTACATTATTTTTTAATTGAATTTCTGTGGTCTCTATACTTTCACATACGTCACAGGTAAATGAAAGCTTGTAGAAAATAATAGGAGTAAATAAAGTGATAATTTAATATCAAATTAGGACTTTCATGAATAATTATACGCCAATCAATTTAAAGTTCTTCGTAAGAATAGATCCTCCTTATAAAAATGATCCGTTTGACAGCCCTACAGCACACGTGCAGAGTCTACACTCGCGGCCAGCAAAAAGGTATACTTTGAGAAAACTCTACGTCATTGATCGTAGCGAGCGCCAAGGCCGTACAAATAGAACCTTCTACTGAAACTTCCATCACATCATGTTTGATGTAGCCCTAAAAGGATTTTCCAAGCTTTTTACATGTACAAGGTTGGTCTAGGTTTCCTTGATAATTGAAGGTTTGTTAACGTGGTTTATGTAAGTTCGCTATTACTAAAATTAAAAATTAAAATTGTACTCATTTTCGTTAATGAAATCTTGCCTTAAAAAAATCATGATGCAGGTAAAAAAATTCTTGCAGGTTTTCCTACTTTATAATAATATTTGTCGCCATTTTATAATTACATGCTCATTTAATTTGTATAGTTTCAATTATATAGAGTTAGAAGACGTAATCTATAGCTAGGACTCACCTGACTGGGATGATGTCTATACAGGTACAACTTGGTCCCGTGCAGCACACCCCATACTTGCTTCCACGATCTGTCGCTCGCGCGCTGTCGACAAAATTATCATTTTAAATACTTCCAAAAAAGGTTGGTAAGAACAATAACTTAGAGAATTTGTTTTCTCAACCCCAGAAATTCTACACGTTTTCACAGTGAGGTATCGTTTTTATTTGGACTGATGAAATCTTATCGAAGAAGCCACATATTTTAGGATTATATTGTGACCGTATGTTCTGATTGCGATTGACAAGACTGTTTTAATTATTCTTCAGATAGGACTCGGATAAGGTGGTTTCAATTGTTTATTTAATAAATTAAGATACAGTATGTGACAGCTATAGTTTCATTAGATTGATAATACCTATAAGTCTACACGGAAAGAATAGTGTTCATAAAGTTAGGATATTTATACCTTCCCATTGCTGACAACCATTTTGATCTGCACATTGCCCTGAACGTCACCTTCCGTGGCTTCCACGGCGCTGTCTGTTATCTCCTCTTCGCCTTTCTTCGTTGAGCTATATGATGGACATACACTTGATTAATTACAACTATACTTGTATTAAATCAGTAAGGACATTATATAATAGAAGTGACCTTTTTAACCGACCTGATGGAGAAGGTTGTCAAGATTGTAGAAAATCAATTACTAACGGAAAAATTAAAGAGGTTTTGTAAGAAGTCATATATTCCAAAGGAGTCGTTCAGGTTGTGTTTTTGGTGTTAGATATAAGGTCTCTCAGTGTTTGTACAGTAAAAGGGACACCTGGACGTTTGAACAGGAATCTACCTTATCATTTCAGAATATACCCACCAACCTAAAAGTTCATCACACATAAATCTTACAGGTACTAAAATATTAATATAAAAATACGTACATATAAATACTAATTCTAACGAATAATAACACAAACATGCCGTATATACATTCAGACATTGAATTTTACGTACATACGAGGGAACACAGCCAACGAATAACATAGAGCTGCTACACCGATCATGCAAACATCAAAATATCGATAATTAATCGCCATGCACATCCATCCGCGTTACATTTAACAATATCGATTTCTGTTTCTCGAATTACGATATTTGCAAAGCTTTCCCCAAACAAGTTACATTTAAATCGACCTGTGGATGATTTGTTTATAAATGCGGGTACATCGTATCGTTATTGAATGTTTTTTTCATGAAACTGGTTACTTACCTACTCAATTAATTAATTATTATTTTTTATGATTAAAGCAGTGCAATGCAATTTGTAATTTAAACTCTAATTAAACACCATTTTTTTTGTTTGCTACTAGCGGCGCCATCTATGAGCGCATTCGTGTAACTATTGCACACATTGTAAAAGCGCCATCTATTGGTCGACGTACCGCGTAGGAAGGACGGCTTGTGGGTCGAATATTCTCAGGAGCGGAGTTATGTCATCCGTGAACCGAGGGGGGCGCCACTTTCGCAGTCTGCGTTTTGAACCCAATCACATACACCCCGTTAGTACAATTTATATTACCAATTGACCCACGCTATGTTAGGTACATGACAATGGTTACTTACTATTGGCTACAGACAATCTGTAGTAACAATCGTCTATCTACAACATTTCTATGTGATACAGTGATATTATGTAAATAACATTTGGTGCTAATCACATTTCTGTTATCTGGACAAGGACAAGGGATGGGCGGAAGTTAACTACTTGGATTCTACTGATAGGTCTAATACAATTAAACAATAATAATAATTTTCACTTCGTTTGTCACTTTTGGAAAAAACCTTCAAATAAACAGCAAAATAAACTTTGTTCAATAGACAAAAGCTGAACGTGACAAAACAAATGAAAAATCTATGTATATTTTTTATAATAAGTTTGTACTTAAAACATGGCAAAAACAAACTCTAGTACATACCCTCGAAGCCTTGTGATCATTGTCCGGTTCAACATCACTGTCTAGGTGCAAGCGATCCACCCCATGTGGCTTCAAGTATGAAACCCTTCGCATGGCACGTTCTTCTTCTGTTTAGAAAACGAAAATTCAACTCTATTAGCTTAGTCATATGACTCAAATTATATACATTTATCAAAATAATTTAGGAAACAAATCCTATATGTTTGAAAGAATACTGACCACCGAGTTGAGCATCTTTCTTTTGTCTTCTAGTCACCAAA
>NWSH02000560.1:13297870-13308280 GCA_002382865.2 Heliothis virescens
GCTGATGTGTGACGATTCTGTCAAGAACACAACTAGAGAAACTAGTGCTTGAAGATGTGCAGACGATAAGACATGAAATTGAACGATATTTTATCTAACAAATACCGTTAATACTTTTTCTAATCTTGCCAGCTACGTCAAAAACGAACATATTTCTCCGTTTTTCGAACGAAATCCACAAAGTGAAGAGGTTAAGTACATTACACCTTTTAAAAATGGAGAATGAGGTTAAAAGCCTAAAAAGGTTCACTCGTTTTCCGTAGCATGTTTATGACTTAAAGCACCTCTATGTTGGAAAGTAGGTCGGATAAGTGCGTCGGCTGTGCCTTTTACCCTATACGGCGTGCCAGTTTCCGACGCTTAGCCTTAAGATACGGCTTTAATCAAAAACGGTTCCCATCTTTATATATTGCGCAGATTATATTTCAGAGAAATAAAGTTTGAATAAATTTTAGTGTTGGGAAACCAATGAAGATGTTGATATCGACGAAATAGAGATGCTCTGACTCATGTTTCATGCCATGTATAAAATGCCCTTATTAAAATTGACTATTAATATCTAGCTGCATATTTTGTAGTCTCCAATGTTTTCTTTGCCAAATAATAAACCCAAGGTGTGTATGACTCATGAATAATTACCCCATAAATATAACGTTGGACATTACAAGATAACTATCTTCATAAATATTATCACAAATATTTATCGGTATAAGGAAATTGACTGTTTGATTTCTTAGCAATAAATTCATAGCCGGAATACTGGCCACTGGTATTCTGACAACGTTAATTGGACAAAGCCTTTAACCTTTCGAAAATTCAATTTTGTTTATGTAAGATGGTTGTTACGATACAGATCCGCGCGTAAAATTAGTCTAGGTAATTCGATACGAATCATATTGAATAGATAGAGCGTAGCAATTAGCCGGTTTTTAAGGGAGGAGTCGGTATAAGTGACTGCTCACGAAGCCCTGACAGAAACAACTTAATTCAGAGCAATTACGATCACACCGTGTATAAAGCTCACGCATAATTGCTGCTAGACGCCGTGTATTAACTAGTATCGATTAATTACCGATCGTTTTATATCGATACTGCACAGCGGACAACACTTATCGGTAGCCCATTCCGAATGTAATGGGCGACGATAAAATTGTAACACGTGTTTTGTGTTGAACAAAAGGTTTGAAAGAATGTTGTTGCGCAAGAGTTTTGTATGACAGGTCAAGACCCTGGAGAGCGAGTGACATTAAACATTATAGTATTCTATTCACATCTGTTTGAAGTGTACATGTGATGAATGGTAATAGAAAATACTCGAGCGAACTGTCGAGCGGTTCCTTTTTAGAACATTGCAAAAAATGTACTACAACATTACATTAAGAACAAGTCGCACTTACGGAGCTTGTTAACTCTTTGAGTTTCTTTAAGGACTTGAGGACAGAATGCCATATTGTCGGTACCTTTTGGTGCATAGCATATCTAGTCATTGTAAAACCTAAATGGCTCAGCCAGGCGTAGGTCAGACATTTATTACAGTCGTTGTATAAAAACATAGTTTTTACACTGTTGAAAATTATGGGTGGCTACAAAAATAAAAGCGTTTAAAGTAAACTTAAAACGGCAATAAAATAATAATGAGCCACTCTAGATTCGAACCACGCACGGTACAGTTTTATTTTGTAGGTACGTACATCCACATCTACTTATAAGTTGGTATTTCCCTGAAACACAATAACTCCCGAAGCGACCAAATTCATGCTAAATCTGTAGTTACCAGTAGCACAAAAACCACAGTGTTTAGAATCTAACTTCCGATATTTTAACGGTATCGAAACTGTCGTTTAACTGTTTCCCCGGATTAAAGTGGAAGGTAATTGCGCCCGCGCAGCTGACGTCATCGGCGCAGGAGCACCGCGAATTACATGCTATTGTTGAAGTTACGAAACGGAAAATTGAGATTGTTTTACAAATCACTGATATTTGATAAATGGCTGTCGGTTTGTGTGTACATTTGTGTATTGTTCAGTTACAGAAAATAATGCAGTTATGTATTTGTAATTTACATATTTTTGTTACATAGTGGAATCAAATTAAATAAAATGATTTTCCGAATATTTGACGGTTTACATAGACCATTTTTTTCCGTTCAGAATATTAAAGATTATATAAATTGTTAAATGGGGTATTTAATTAATAAATATGCACAAGAGAATATTAGATAAAAAAAAATATTGAAGAAAGCTAAAAAATCGTTTTAGTAAACTATTTATACAGTCAATCTTTCCAACCAATACATTATGCCTCCAAGCTCTAAGCAAATAACAGATGACATAAAAAAATCATCTTATGGTGTAACAACCATCACACAAGACGAGTACTAACTCGTAAACCATTGTGCTAAGGTCATTGACACCATGAATCATGACGATCTATCACTATCATTTATCTGCGTACTATAAAACGTGGGTATAAAAAAGCTAATCAATTGAAGTGATGTTTTTCGGTAAGTGCCCTTAAGTTTTTGCGAAGGTTTTTGTATGCCATGTTTTTGGAGCGGACACACTGTCGTGGGGTTCCGCTGATTAATGTTTTTTTTGGATGGACACTAAATAGGTGATGTAATAAAAAATATCGGATACTCTTAATTTAAAGAGGGTTTTTTGAGTTTAGAATTCAAAAGATTTTAATTACAGCAACCAGCATTGATTGGTGTTTTATCAACTCAATTTAGAAGAGATCTATTTAATATTTAAAGTCGTCTTCATTCATATATGATATCATCTCCAACCATTTTACATTAAATATATTCTTAAGAACAAGTTGCCTGAACATCGCGACAATGTGTCACATACAACAATACAAAGACAGTCACGAACTACTCCGAGCAGTCTACAACACATTACCTTATCATTTAACCGAAAACCCACACGCGATAATCTCTCTTAATCCCTCTACGTACGATCTAAAATTGCCTGATGGTTTCATTGGCACATATCAGTAAGGTTGATTGTACGCAACTGATTATTTCTAAAGAGTACAAAGAAGTGTGAAAACTCACAGCTGTATCGCTAAACGTTATGTGAAATATCGAATAAATGCAACATTCCACCGTATATTAGTTTTCTGCAGGAAAACGTGAAACAAAACATTGGTTTTATCGTTCCAAGAATTTTGTGCTAGTGATGTTATCGTTCCTATCGATATGACTTCAGAATTTTCTGATAAAAAGTTGGTTACGCCAGTTTTCTTAAAATAAATGTAAACGCCCGATTCCAGGTAGGGGGATTTGTCTATCACTATCGTGTTTTTCATATCATTCTTTACTAAGAACAATTGCTCAATTCACTCATTAGTATAAATTATATCAGAGTAATGGAGGATTTGTATCTTTCGAAGGCAAGAAGCATTGGTGTGTTCGGTCACCACAGTTATACTTCAGCCTTTTGGGTATAGATATAAGGCTGTAGTAACAGGCATGAAATATCCCTATCTACGATATGTATGTGGACAAAGTCGCGGGCTACCAGCTAGTTTAGCCATTCCACCATTACTTTAGAGATGTTTTTACTTCTGTGAGAATATAAACTGCGAAATCACTTCAGCCATCATATAACGAATAAAATAAATCACTTTTCTTCGTAAACAGTTCATAACCAGTCATTGAAATACTGGCATACAAGAGATAATTTTAGTACTAAAAACTATTTACTGCACATTAGTTATAACGTGTGAAAGTGTCCTGACTGTCAGGTACTTTCTAACACATTAGGCTTTCACGTGGACGTGTAATAACTAAAATTTTATGTTTAAACTTTTGTGATATAAGTCTGAAGTTTATCTATATATGGTAGGTTTATGAGGGACGTTGTGGTATAGAGAAGTGACGGGTATATTAAGCTATGGATTGCCATTTCTCTTTGTGGCAAATGAGATAACGGGCAATGAAGTTAAATTTTTAAGATCAGTAGCCAAAGTTGTGAAAAGCTACACTTACGGACAGTTTCAGTTCCAGTTAAGGTGAATGCGACCACTAGAAGCGGAAAATTCAAACATAAAATGGTTTTTTCATGTTTTACCTAAGTTAACATTCAATATGAGGCGTGATCTTATGATTGGCGGTTATAATATCCCACAAAGTAATTTCTGATGTCCTTGTTTAAGTCCGAAACTTCTTACAATTTAAATGTAACTGTAAAAAACTTTTTATTGCGAAATATCATAGTTTCGACAGTGAAAAAACATGAAAAAAACATTTTATATTTGAATTTCCCGCTTCTAGTGGTCGAATGCACCTTAAGGTTCTAGATCTGACAGATGATGTCAAGAAAAATAGCCAAATTAAAAACATTTCCATGGCATCTGTCAGATAGCTATCTAGAACCTTATCTGGAATCTCCGAAACAGGCGCTTAATTTTATCGACAAAACTGTCAATCAAGCCAAAATAATTAATTAATTAGTGCCACAATCCAATAAATTAAGATCACGATCGCAAGACCACACCCATTCATTTCAACTTGTCACAAATTACTNAATAACTAAAATTTTATGTTTAAACTTTTGTGATATAAGTCTGAAGTTTATCTATATATGGTAGCTTTATGAGGAACGTTGTCGTATAGAGAAGTTACGGGTATAAGCTAAGAATTGCCATTTCTCTTTGTGGCAAATTAGATAACGGTCAATGAAGTTTAATTTACAGACATTTTTAAGTTCAGTAGCGAAAGTTGTGAAAAGCTACACTTACGGACAGTTTCAGTTCCAGTTAAGGTTTTAGATCTGATAGGTATATGATGTCATAGAAAAGTAGTCAAAATTAAAAACATTTCCATGGCATCTGTCAGATAGCTATCTAGAACCTCCGAAACAGGCGCTTAATTTTATCGACAAAACTGTCAATCAAACCAAAATAATTAATTAATTAGTGCCACAGTCCAACGAATTAAGATCACGATCGCAAGACCACACCCATTCATTTCAACTTGTCACAAATTACTAATTGTTATAATTAGCTACTGCAGAACGTCACAATACATTGTAGTGACTAGTTTGTGCGCGTGCGCCACGGATTTAGTTCGCCGCGTCCGTTCTATGCCTGACATTGATCGCCTGACTGACATCTAAGGTCCTGAATTTATTAATGCAACTATGCAGTGTTGATATGAATTGGAATAATATAAAAGGATTTGCATTAATAAGTTGCCTATTAATGTATGTTAGAAGACGGATGTGAAGTAAAATATGTAATTCTTGATTGGTGAGGTACGTAATCTTACTTCTATGTATTTCGCAGAAGTGTGCTGTGTATGCATACCCTTATTTGGCGGGTTATGTTGTACGCCTCTAAAGCTCATTTTCACAACAACACAAATGTCCATTTTTCTTAAAACAACTTTTTACTTTGAAAGATGGACATGAAAATTCATAGTAAGCATTTGTTTTAAGAAAACTGACGTTTTTGTCAGTGAATTTGAGCCTAATCCGTCTAAGCTAAAATGAAGAATTAAACCAATAACTTTCAATAAANTGCAACTATGCAGTGTTGATATGAATTGGAATAATATAAAAGGATTTGCATTAATAAGTTGCCTGTTAATGTGTGTTAGAAGACGGATGTGAAGTAAAATATGTAATTCTTGATTGGTGATGTAATGTAGGTAATCTTACTTCTATCTATTTCGCAGAAGTGTGCTGTGTATGCATACCCTTATTTGATGGGTTATGTTGTACGCCTCTAAAGCTTATTACCACAGCAACATAAATGTCCATTTTTCTTAAAACAACTGTTTGATTTGAAAGATGGACGCGAAAATTCATATTAATCATTGATTTTAAGAAAGCTGGCGTTTTTGCTGTCAGTGAACTTGACCCTAATCCGTCAAAAGCTAAACTGAAGACTTAAACCAATAACTTTCAATAAGNTGTTAGAAGACGGATGTGAAGTAAAATATGTAATTCTTGATTGGTGAGGTACGTAATCTTACTTCTATGTATTTCGCAGAAGTGTGCTGTGTATGCATACCCTTATTTGGCGGGTTATGTTGTACGCCTCTAAAGCTCATTTTCACAACAACACAAATGTCCATTTTTCTTAAAACAACTTTTTACTTTGAAAGATGGACATGAAAATTCATAGTAAGCATTTGTTTTAAGAAAACTGACGTTTTTGTCAGTGAATTTGAGCCTAATCCGTCTAAGCTAAAATGAAGAATTAAACCAATAACTTTCAATAAATTACGATTTTTAGGCTGTAACTTTTAGCTTAATATTCGCCACATAAGTTACGTATGACCACAACTCAATACAATGACCAATGTTTGATAATGTTTCGTACTTCAACACATAACAGCGATGAATGAACATTATTTCCCATTGTAAGCCGGTTACATATTTCATGAATCAAAAGTGAAACTTCCAAACTACATTCAAACAGCGTGGTCAACAAAAGAACAATCATTATGTTACGACACTACATTGTGTGAATTATCCCTTACAAAATTTAACATTTCATCATGTTTGAGTCCCCATAAATTATGCCGGAATTGCCGCATAATTACGAATCTTTGAGTGTCAAATTAAAATGTACTTTATTGGAAGGTACGTAAAGTGTATTGTCTGTTGAAAAACATTAAAATTTGGTGTTGACTGGCATTAGAAAAAGTACAATTTGTAATTTGAGTGAACACTAGAAACGTATGAGCTATTAGCGATATGGATATGGAAAACCCCTTTTGTTAATAGATAGATCTTTACCACGGGATGTCCTATCGATAGGCAACATTCTTTCGAAGCTCACTTTAAAAATTGTTTAGCCATTAATTGACAGCTATTTCAATAGAAACACGTTAACTATTGACATAAGTTTCACTCTCATAAAAGGTAATAAGCAAAAATGCGAAGTACGCAATTAACTANGTCAACAAAAGAACAATCATTATGTTACGACACTACATTGTGTGAATTATCCCTTACAAAATTTTACATTTCATCATGTTTGAGTCCCCATAAATTATGACGGAATTGCCGCATAATTACGAACCTTTGAGTGTCAAATCAAAATGTACTTTATTGGAAGGTATGTTAAGTGTATTGTTTGTTGTAGGGCATTTAAATTTGGTGTTAACTGGCATTAGAAAAAGTACAATTTGTAATTTGAGTGAACACTGGAAACCTATCAGAAATTATAAAGAAAAACCTATCAGAAATTATTAAGATTTTAGTTCTCAATCATTTCTGATAGGTTTCCAGTGTTCATTCAAATTACAAATTGAGCGATATGGATATGGAAAACCCCTTTTGTTAACAGATAGATCTTTACCACGGGATGTCCTATCGATAGGCAACATTCTTTCGAAGCTCACTTAAAAAATCGTTTAGCCATAATGAACAGCTATTTCAATAGAAACACGTTAACTATTGACATAAGTTTCACTCTCATAAAAGGTAATAAGCAAAAATGCGAAGTACGCAATTAACTTGTAAAATAATTACGATTTGATTAGTTTCGCGGAATATACAATATAAAGTGTGTGCGATCGAGGTCGCCCTGACAAGGATAGCAAGTTTGACGGGTTAGACATATCCATTAAATAGAAAGTAGTACGTGGAGACCAGAGCCATCGGTCCCTTGACAGGGCTCTAAATTATACAATGATTAGTTTTACCATGCGCCTCACATAGCACTATCGCGTGAAAACGTGTTACTTTAAAATTGGAATTTGCTCAATCGTGTCAAACCACACTCTCACCTCTATGTGCTTTCCAAGAAATACGTTTGGGAAACCGAGAAAATTCTAATAATAACAAACAAACTGTAATAGAATACAAAATATAACATTCAACAATATAAATGGTTCCTTTCAACACGCTTGCAAGACGTTACAAAGTGCATCAGGAGAAAAGCAAGGTCATTACAGAATTAAATAAAGATGAAAAATATGAAGTAGCAGAATGTAGAACTTGTTAATGACCGTGGTAATATCATTAAATCACGGTTATTTTTATGCCATTTTACAGCCGTTTATAAAATCAAAAACATACGTTCAAAGAATTTCACAAAAGTAAAAACAAAAATATCATGGGAAAGTTCATTGGCCTCGCCACGTGGTGTGTGCGTAAACAAACGGTTAACATATATATAAATTAATAAACATTTCGAGCAGGAAACCCTTGAGTGGATAAATATAGGGTGTTGCGCAGACGCGGCGGCGGCTCGGCGCGGGCGCAGTCGAGCACGCATGCGCGAATGTTTATATCACTAGACACGAAAATCACTTAAATAATGTTCCTGGAATTGTAATGTTTAATGTTTCACACAGCAACACGAGATTTTTCCGATTCATTAAATTGTTCATTCGTTGCCAAGGTTAACGTTAAACGTTCGAGAAATTATTGTAATTTTTCTCGTCACGAATTGGGTGAGACATAAAAATAAAACATTCGAGATTGGCTGTGTTTGATGATAAATAGCGGGGCGTCTTGAAATCTAATGTTAAATGGATAAAAAATTCATGAACGTTCCTATGCTAATAAAGTGAATAGAAGAGAAATAGGAGGTATAAGTTAAAATATGAGTGGGGCGTTTGATGTCTCAGGGGAGACCACCTTGCTAGAATATAAATGGCACAAGAGACAGCTTGTTTAATTACTAGTCAGTGAGCACACAGTAATTGATGCTAGCAAACAAGATCAATTCCCAGTGAAATCCGATACGCCCAACCTAGAAAATAGTCTCTTCCTCCATTTAGATATTGAAAAGTATTACGTAAAGGCACTGCTGAAGAAAGTTAGGTACACACCGATTTGATCATAGAAGATGAGTGATGATTTGTGAAGTTTCCGACATACCTGAAAACAAGAAAGACGAATCATTAGCAAAGTAATTTAAAGCATAATGAAGGTATAATAAATATTTGACAGGAGCGTTACCATCCCAATCAGTTTCCCAAAACTGGCCAGTTACTAACGAGGAAATTTAAATTGAAACAAATCGCATTTAATATCCCCTAAGTAGAAATAGTGTGACGTTGGACGTTTGCGTGTCACATGTGGATCAGGAAGACGTATAAGAGACATGGTTTTAATGAGATTATGGCATGGAATGTAGGCGGTGACAAGTATCGCGAGGAAGCATATTGTAGGCATGGTAATGAGGTCGATCAAATTCGTAGATCAGTTTAGCTTGAAAGGGACTTCTCAGACATAATCACCTAAATAAAAGATCTTTATTACAAATTCTATCATACGATCCTGACCTGAATGGTCACGAATTCGAAACACAAGAAGAAAATTCAGTTCTTCATGATCAGCCATTTGCAGGTGTCAATTTCCTTTACGATCCCGTTGTTCAGCACAATGATAGCAGACATAAATAACAGTCTTCCTGACGGCCCAGATTACATGTTCTAACATTAATAACCCTCCGTATATTACTCGCCTGCCGCACACATGTGTAATTCTCATTGATACAAAGTGTAACTTGGAATACAGGTGTATAAATGTTATGGTCTGTTTGCAGTCCCTGTAAGTAGGGGCTGTGTATGTGTGCGTGGTGTGGTCGAAGAATGAAAGTCGAATATCCATAGTATTCTTAGTTATCGGGCTTCGTGGGAACAGGTCAGTGTCAGTGCCGGCGGCGCCTGCGCAGCGGAAGTCGGCAGGACGTGCTGCACATTACGTCGCTCTGCTATATATTTTGTATCCTTAGCAATTTGTTTGTAAATGTTAGGAATGTTTTTTAATGGGAATAGGAAGGAATAGAAATTCTAGGAGTGTTTCGTTGCGTTTAATTTATTTTATGGGAATGTTAGAATTAAGTAAGTACAATTTTCCTTTTTGAGTTGCTTGGTAAGTACATATGGTGTATTTTAGCATCGCAACAGCGAATGAGAAGCAATAAAATATCTTCTTTTAATTCATTTCCTCAACTCTTGACTGATATGGCCAGAATAACAGAACATCTCTTTTGCATCGAATGCCAATACAAATGTACACGGGTTTAAAGCAGATCAATTTGAATGTTAGCTCTGCATAAACTATTTGATTGAATCCGACGAGATGAACTAAAAGATTCTTGTCGATAGACATTTTCATTTCCCGTGGCAATTTCAGATTTTCCACTGATACAATATTTATGGCAATGAAAGGAGTTTATTATCAATCGACGGCATAGTAATAACGCGTCGGTTCTCAATCCCAACACTACTGTTTTAGTGTTCCAACACTATCGATACTTCTGTAGTTATTATAAACCTTAACTTATTGGATTAGGGCTCATATTCTAAATGTATCAGTTTTGTGGGCTAAAGCGTTGCTTGATTGATATTTGCATCTACCCTGACTCTTACTCCAGGTGCATTTAAGGGCGCTTTTCCTTTGGTGCATGCAAATATTACATTTGCAGCTTGGGGCA
>NWSH02000560.1:13348859-13366587 GCA_002382865.2 Heliothis virescens
CAATTTGGGTAGGTGACCTTACTGATGTGATCACACTCACTCCTTACAGGAATATCATAATTGCACACGACGCGTTGTTTTATTTGCATAAAGCAAATCAAGATATTCGAGCGTACATGCGCTTAGTAATAAGCCCTATACTTATGCAATGTACTAACATCTACTTGTAGTATTTACGAAGTTAACAAGAGAAAATTTATAATAGCACAATTTACGGCAAACAGCGCAAATGTGAGCAACAGTCTAATTCACCGGCGCTGCCNAAGCAAATCAAGATATTCGAGCGTACATGCGCTTAGTAATAAGCCCTATACTTATGCAATGTACTAACATCTACTTGTAGTATTTACGAAGTTAACAAGAGAAAATTTATAATAGCACAATTTACGGCAAACAGCGCAAATGTGAGCAACAGTCTAATTCACCGGCGCTGCCTTTTTACTCGATAAGAAACTCGATATTAAAACATAAATCGACTTTCACGAAACGATTAGCAATGAAATCGTTACAGTCGATTAAACCCATTTTGTTCAGTTATTTGTTATCCTGTTTCGTTATCCAAAGCTTAGATGCAAATATTACGTTTCTTATCGGTCAATAACTTAAATGTGCATTTACACTTTCTATTAAACTAAGTTACTGTTAAAGTGTTTTATTTATTTTCAGGTAAAAGACAATTTATTGTTTTCGGTTTTTACTTTACCTATACAAAACATAGATTTATACTTAGATTTTATTTCGGCACACTTTTTCCGTAATCGATTACTCGATTACGATAAATGGTAGGTATCCCGAAACCATTAAGTTATTCAGACAACTAGCCGGTTAACGATAGTCTTACGTGGATTAAAATTAATCGCCTATCTTTTATCAAACTGTCTCCAATTTCTTATGGATTCTAACAATAAACAACACGTCAAGCTCGATTTACTTCACAAATTACATTCATTTGCAACACAAACATTTTTAAACCAATCAATTTGGTCTAAACAATTCGACATCAAATACTCATGGTATACTAACTACCTTCTGTATAAATTATTTCAATTCGTGGTTCAACTTCAGTGTCATTAGAATGTAATTTGTAACAGCGCTTTCACACTAGCAAATTTTCCGCTCGGTTTTTCTGAGCGACACCGCTTGATTCGTACGGGCGGCGGTGTAGCGCGTATACTTACCAGGACAGAAAACAATTGACAATCAACTCCAGGTGAAAAAAAAATTGCGTTAAAAACTGCGCAACAGAGTTTTTGCAGCTCAGAATGAGTCACGCGTATACACTGGGTTTTGCTACGAGCGACAAAAATCCGCTTGTGTTTATCGTTGTTACTCTCTTGCGTATTCAATCCGCGACAAAAATGTGTAAAAGCGTTGTTACTCTCTTCTGTATAAATTGTTTCAATTCGTTGTTCGAAATTAGATATTTTCTGTAAGTGTGTGGGCCATCAAACGAAGTCCAATTAAGGTAGCAGTCATGATTAGCTCGCGGTTTGGACAAACGAAGTGATTTCTCCTTCAACGAATTGTTAAGAGTGATGATATTTTTATGATCTGCAATTTGCTCTGATTCTAATGATGTGTGAAAGAGATTTGCGCATTTTACTCATGTATTCTACGTCTAATCGACTGTACCATACATTTTTTTCTTTAAGTTTCAAAGGTTTGATAGTAGATATCGAAGATTATTTCAGTAAACCAAACGATGACTTCAATGTACATAACAAGGAATCCATTTTATTATTAAAAGCTTTTTTATTTTAAAAGCTTTTATTTAACTTGCAATGTATGTAAATAAATATATATATTTGTATGTTCGGGTGAAATCTTTGAACTCAATTTTGAAGTAGATATATTCAACCGTTTGTGCTGAAATTTCGTGGACGCGTTTAGTTTGTATGACAATACATGATAAGGTATGTGACGTCATTCTAAATCCAATTTGAAAAAGTATATGACGTCATTCTGAATCCAATATGGCGGACCATGCAGGATGGCGGAATAGTTACCTTTAGTCCACTTTTACAATATGGGTATTAAATGAAAGAGCTCGTTAATAGTAACTAGAAATAATGGCGATTACTAAAAAGTAAAAAATAAATTAAAAGTAAAAAAAAACTTTTAAAGAAAAAGCTTTCATTTAAAACCTCTAAAAAGAAGAAAATAAAATTTTGTCAATAATAAAAGCTTGTCGCGAGTTTTACATACCTATCAATATTCCTTTACCTATATCATAATAATTTGCGGTAAAACTCACAAGCTTTTATTATTGACAAAATTTTATTTTCTTCTTTTTAGAGATTTTAAATAAAAGCTTTTTCTTTAAAAGTTTTTTTTTACTTTTAATTTTTCTAATCCACGTAAAAAATCTATGTCAACTGCGTATCATCAAGCAATAGTACCTACGTAATAAAATAATTATTTTCCGCCATATACATAAAATTGTTTTAATATAAATAAACTGTAGAACGGCACGCACTATCTTATTTTCCGGTCGGCTTGACCGATACACGCAATTAGCAATGCTAATTCCATTCATTAATATCGACTAAGACCATTAGGGAGTATAGCGGCTTATTAGTTTCCAGCCTTATGTTTTATGAAGAAAACCATGAGATATGGGATGTGAAATTAACCATGTCTTAACGCCAGTCTAAGATAATGATGACGTGTTTCTCAATACATGCTATTTTGTTTAATAGTTATATTAATATTGAAGGTTTGTTAATTGTTTGTAATAAATTTACTTTCATAATTAATTAATTGCAATATGAAGACGAAATGGAAAGGCCTTTCTCCAATAGTGGGATAATGAATTATCCTAACTTTCCAAGCTAGAAAAAAAAAGTTTATCAGCCAGTTGCCTAGGTTCCAGAATTCCAGATAGCTGATAATAATCTGATCGATTATGCCATAGAAAAGTTGTCAAAATTAAAAACATTTATATGGCACTGTCTGTCAGTTAGCTATCTAGAACTCTATCTGGAACCTGTGAAACTGGCGTTAAGTATTAAATATATTACCTACTTTATTTTTTTTACGACAAGCACGTTAAAACAAAACATTGTTAGTTATACTAGTAGCAATCGAAAGTTGCATTCCCAACAATTCCTATAAGTAAAATGAAAGTTAAATGATTTTAATATCCCTATATAAAGTGAAAACCTAAGGGCAAAGGATGCAATAAAAAGATTTATTCATAGCCTAAGTTCCCCACTCTCTCTCGGTGGAAATGATCACGGCACTAAAGAAACTGCATTTTAAGGTAAATTATGTGCATAATACAAAGGTGTGAAACGAGGACCTCCTGTTTGTGAATGCTTTTACATGAAAATGCGATTTCAATCGTCTCCTTTGAAAAAAAGTTGAATGTCTAAAGGCGGTCCCATAAGCTACTCGTAATAGAACAATTCAAAAAAGGTACAGACAACAGCAGGTCAATCCAAATCCGTCAAATTTTACCAGTCGAAAATTAGCCTTCCACTATTGCGACAATTTTTTTGAGAAATTCGACAGATTGTGGTAGTTTGATGTGATGTCTGTACAAATAATTTTACCAAATTATCAACACCTCATCGTTCTTTAAAACCGTACTAAATACAGACGTAGAAGATTCACTACGACACCTCGAAGTTAAACGATGATCCGCGCAGACAAGCGGAACATCTGGTAGGTACGAAGGCGTAGAGAATACTGCTCGAAAACGCGGTTGAATGATGTTCGTTTGAAAAGTTTTCGTATAACCCAAAGCAACATGAAATCACCGCTATACCGCGGAGGTCCGCGATGCCTTGTGTGAATCCCCACTGGCAAACCTCATGAAAAGCCATACATTCATTAAAATGGAAATGTTCATATTTTCCCCACTACAGTAACGGTTTTCTTCCTACATCCACGCTTATTTATGGCAGCAATAATAAATTTGTGAATGGTGGTAATAGTTTCGATAAGGAAGAAGCTTGATAAACAGTTATTGCAATTTTATAGATTTTATTAACTTATTTCAATGAGGTTTATATAGGAAAAGATAACGTAAGTAACATATAAAAACAAGTTTTCTCTCTTTATACTGAATGAAAAATTTACCTTGACAAACGAAACTAAAAAGAATTGCGAAACATATTATAATGAGTTTGTAGCATACCTATTTGATTTCTAGAGATTAATTTCTGTTGATATATTAATTAATAATTTCTAAATTATTAAGCTTATTGGACCAACGAGTTTAAAATAAAAAACTGATGCATATTATGCGTCACAACCAGCTGGGTATTAAAATATAAAATTTTATCACAATAAATTATTATTTTAATAAACACTTAAACAGGCTTTGTTCAATTTATATCGATTATAAATCCGATACGGCTCTTACGTGGATCACCATAGGTACCATTATCATCATTATGGATATCCACTTTCAGTTCAAAAGCTGATTTAATTATTTGCGATAGTCGAACGGATTGGTAGAACAGTATTTATTATTGGGCCTATCTTTGGAAAGAGGCTTATCCATATCTATTATACAGCTGTTTAGAAATGTTTGTGTTACGACACAGTAATTGTAATGTTGACTCTTGTACAGTCGACAGCAAATCAGTACACAAAGCTGTCAAATTTCTGCCATCGATTTTCAACCTTATCACAATAATGGAAGGTTAATGTTCGTTTGGTAAAATTTGACAGATTTTGGGTACACTGACTTGCTGTCGACTGTACTTGTGTTGGGTGTCTGAATTTGTCGAATAAGAAATTATTCGATTTATCTTGGATGTAATTAACAAATGATAGAAATTATTGAAACCTTTGCTTTCTACGGGTTCAGTTAGGATAAAAAAACCTTATTGGGTGCTGATTATTCATTTTCTTCCTTAAAAATGATTGTGTTCCTTATGGGTACCTACGACTGCTCAGTCCGTCATTTCCAAAGGAACCACTCAACGATCAGAGTACTTTAGGCGCGCGTTCAAAATTACCAACGCCCATCTAAACCCTCACTTAGTCACCTACAAAACTCGAAATCTTTACAACAAACCGTCAAACATAAACGTTCATAAAATGAAGTCATAAGGAAACAGTGTAAACTTGAACTAGCACTCAGTACAATAGACTATAAAAGAGCCATTGATCTCCTTATCACAAGGGCATTATTGTTAAAGCACTCGGAACACCGTTATGGTGTAAAAACATCGATTTTCGATCGCCCGTCGGTTTTATCGACTACAATTTTGACGTAAAAGGAGTTATTTTATTCGACTTGTAAAGAGGTCAATTGGGCCTCTTTTGTGTACGTGTTTTAAGTTGTAAACGAGCCTGACTGTACTTCCGATTATTTTGGAAAGCTGTTTATATTTGTTTTAAAGAAACGGATTATGTTATTTAGTTTTGTTCCTGTTTCTGCGGTAGGAAGGTATTAACAAATTGCTGTTGTAAGTGTCATTTATTTTAAATAACTTAAATTTATTTATATTAAACGAATAAACACGTTTAAATAAAATGTGTCGGAAAAAATGCCATTGCCAATGCCATGCAAATTTTAACCGCTTTCCAATAAAAGAAGAAGGTCGTCAATTCGGAAGCTTGTTTGTTTTTCACTTAAAATTTACATTAACGTTTAAATATTGACATAACACAATAAAAATCGTGTTTCATTTCAGGGGGGTGATTCTCTAACGCAAAACATCTTTACAACCAAGAAATCGTCGTTGCAACTTGTAACATCTATAAGTGCGCGATCGCAGCGCTTCAACGATGTTGACGGCGCGACATAGAACTAAAATATGGTTCCAAATTTTATCCTTCAAACCGAAAAGCTTGTCATTTGTGAGGTCGTCGTTGTTGTCATCTATGATGTGTCAGTTAGAGAATCGCATGGCTGATGTAACAAGATCTATTCAGTAGTACAAGTGGAGTCATTTCATTTAACTTCACACGGGTGCTTAAATTTATGCAAAAAGCTAAGCCGCTGCAAATTGCTAGGTTTGCCCTAGTCTTGTATCATACTTACACACTTGTGCAGCAAAATGCATATAGATAAACATACAACTAATAACATCGCATTAACACCTCTCTGTGTACGGTTGTTCAAGTTTTTCTTGTATACAGTAAACAACCAATTACTATGAAGTTTTTCGAAGCGTGTAAATTGCCTTCATAAAAACAATTTGTTGACACTACCACCAGTAATTTGTTAAGAAAACAACTGCTTTTTTAACGACTCCAAATAATGTTTATAACGTGCGCTTAAATTGATCACCACTTAAAAATGTTGACACCTAAATTCTTTATCACAAACTCCATTAAAAGAAAAATAATTCTACATTTATTTCTAACCTAATCACAGACAAGGAAGTGGGCAGTCCATCAAAAAACAACGCGACAACTTTTTATCGCAAATCGGTCGACTTCAAAGCGGTGCGCGTGCGCCGGCTAATGACGTCACGATACGTCAAACGCCCGCGCTGTCAGCCATGAAGTGGTCAAGTTTGTAAACATTATAGCTTATAGTCTCTTAATAAAGACGGTATTGAAACTGGGGCAACAAGTTTAAAACGGTGATCAAATAACCCGATTGCAGGAAATTGTGAATTGGAATTATGATGGTGAACCAACATGGACGGTCCATCTCCAAAACATGATATTTTTATTGCTAGTAAAGAAGAAAATAAGATAACTGAAAGAATTAAGGGTAAAGATAATACTCTATCAACGAATAGTGACACGATTTTTAGAAAGATACAAATAACTAGAGCACTAGAGCAATATTAGTAGGTCACCGACCTACGACACATAGGTCGTCGGTTAGAACGCAAACAATCCCAAACCTTGAGGAACTCGTTACTTCTCTTGTTATTTTAAATCTGAGAAGGGATATCCCTTACGACAATCAGAAGAAAAACTATTTTACGACATAACACATCAGTTTACTGATCTAGAAGAACTTTTGTATCTAGTTAATATAGGATATGATACTTAAGTCCGTATCTGAATGGTTCCAACCCGTAACGATTCCATAGTAAGCTAAATGATGCAAACCAAAGTCCTGTTTAACTAATACCATATTAAACTCATAAAACATAAATAGTAGCAAGAATATGCAAGTCCATTAACTAGGTTTCCTTTTTATTCGTGAGTCTTAAAACTTTCATGCCATTACTGCTAAAATGGCGAACGATCATGTCGACTTACTCAACACCATTAAGAGTGCTGGGACATTAAATTAACAGATAAACCTCGTCCCGTAGTGTTCAGATGACAGCATGCGATAATCGGGGCTCATCTAGATATAACCTAAATGTCACTGAGCGCCCCGTGAAAGCCACAATGGCGATGGTAATTTCACTTGTCATACCGCAAATGAGTTTTGTTCATCATTTAGAAAGTCAATCCTTAGATTGAATTAATGTTGGTTTGAGTGGGTTTAACGAGTTCAGGGCGCTTTCGATTTGTGTCACTGTTTCCATGTTGCTAGCTGTTTTTCTGTGCTTAGATGCAGCTGCGTTGGTATTAATATTCATTTTATAACGAGCGTCTGTGTATGTTTATGATTTTACTTCAATTTATCTAATCGAGTCTATTTATACGCTAGAAGTCTAGCCTGATAAAGCTCTCTACCAGTTGCAACACTCGGTCACAGGGATACATTTAGATATGTATATTTATTTTATGCTTATTTTGAAAATTGTGATGCTTCCATAAACTGTCTTCTTTCGTATTAAACCGATAGTTATCGTAATGTTTATTTACGTTATCAAGTGATCATATTCGTGTCAATGTTCTATAAAATTGATGTGAGTATGATAAAAACATTGGAACTCTATAGCATTAAAATTAATAAGAACACCCATTGTTTAAACAATTACAATAAAATTCACTTTTAATGTAAATTCATCTATAAAAATATTAAATTACTGTTACGCATCGATTACATTCCAGTTTGGAAGAAATTACAGCACCCGTCAAGTTTCGACGGCAATTGAATCATAAAAACTGGTTGACGCAATACATTGGAAAACTGTATCAACGGAAACTAAGAAATACACTTTTATTACAACCATTCTTTCTTGGCCTGTATGAAATGATTATTTCTTTTAAAATATACCGTGGAATGTTACGATTGGGGTTCAAGATAAGCTGGTCGATCATTATCGATGCACTCAAATTGCTGCTGTGCGGATATCGATTCCATTGCAACTACACATCGATTTCAAGCAACTTAATCATCGATATCAATCGGTGGCGTAGATATAATTTAGTGTAGTTTACTTAAAGGTGCGTTCTGAGGTGGCAATACATTTTTTTGCAGCTTTAAAAATTTTTTAATTAAGAGCGATTTAATTTTTAAAAGCCTTTTTATAGTCCCACTGCTGGGCACATGCCTACTCCCACACAGAGAAGAATTGCGCGTTGATAACCACGTTTGCTCAATGCGAGTTGGTGATTTCAGACTTCATAGTCCAGGTTTCCTCGAGATGTTGATTTAAATATAGCAATTTAATTTGATATGCTAGTACTTTTATTTATAAACTTACTTTTCGAAGACACCTTTAAATAATTGAAGAATTTACCTCCAGCTTTTCCGAAGACAGCAAAGTATAAGTACATACCTGAGAAGAAAAAGAAAACAAACTGTTAAGATCATTCATAAATATTTCTCAAATCTCTTGCAAAATCTCAAGTTAAATTGCAAGATTTCTATCGTATCATAACTCAAGGGATTTTTGTGTACGTGATGTGTCGACGAAGATCTGCAATTTGATAGAATGTAAAGTTTTCTCTTTTATTATCAACGTATCAGAGAACTTTTACCTCAAAAAGCTTATTAAAACACATAGTACCTATTTCAGAAGAATTACTTACACAATATGGCTAATATACATTACCTACAATAATTCATGCGGTCATTTTGATTTTTCGTATTTTTAAAATCTGTCTATGATATTTATCAAATCGGCCCCCATTCAAGCTAAATAGTGCCAAAAAGGTGCATACGTAAGCTGATAAAGACATTAGGTACCGTCCTTTGCAAGGCCCAGTCTGTAAAAAATCTGGCTGGTTGCATCAACTACTTACTAAAACATCGGTTCAGCTAATAGCATAACAAATATCTGTCTGTATATTTTCATATTAGCAATGTAACAAAGCATACCCCATCACCAGTGGCGTAGCTAGGTAACCACGGACCCCGGAGCAAATAGAAAAGTGGGGCCCCTTAAAGGAAAAATGGAAACGGACATGTAACATGCGCGAACAGAGCAAGATTTTTGTTTTTAGTTTTCTGGCGAGCGCGAAATGTTTGCAAAGTCGAGGCCCCCTGAGCTTGGGGGCCCTGGGGCACTGCCCCGGCTAGCCCCTTCGTAGCTACGCCACTGCCTATCATAAACACAGCCTAACAAAGTAAACCCACAAATTATTCAAACCATCACTTCCTGGAAAACCTAATGTATGTAATATGTTTTACAAATTACCTATTACATACATTCGCGGACCAAGACTTATTAGGTGAGTTACGCAACAAAAATTGTTAACATCTGCTATATAGGTAACTGTAGTTACCTAGGTAACAGGTATATTTATAGGTACCCGGAAATGTTAGCGTTATTTATAGTTTGACCGTAGCTACGCAAGTTTAGCCAAACGGTAACCTTTAGGATTTGAAGGCGCCTCATAATATCAAGACTTGGCCGTAATCGGTTACGCGTGCGCATGTATAATGGCTGCATAACTTGATTGTGCTAACTAGAAAGGAAATGAATACTGCAACGCTTTGTAGGTGTTAATTTTCTCTTTAGGAATGCGAAACTGTTGGATTATGATCCTTGTTATGTGGTTGTGCATTCGACTGTCTGTTATACTGCATTGATCAAATTCTATTGAAAATTAAGTTTCTTAAGTTTTTTGTACGTGAATTCATAGGTATTGTGCTTCACCGTGGTCATCTTTCTAGGATATCTACTGCTAAACGTAGACCTCTCTCAAAGAATCGGTTAGTAAAATGGTACTGGCAGTTTATTAGTTAGATCAAGCGTTTTGAAATAAGAACCAGGAATAAAATACTGTAGAAGAAACTACTTTAGTTACGGCATTCAATACAGCTATATTATCTTGAAAATGACCCCAGTTCCATAGTTACAGTGGCCCTAAGGCTGCGCGGTTTTTGGTCGTAAATCAAAGTTAGAGCGGCGCGCACGCACGCACATACAACAGAGACTTCGTCGCAACTGCGGCAGATTGCTGCAACCTAAACGATTGTATCGTTTGGTACTTGCTAAATATGAATTATTTGTTCATAATATAATAACATAAGAATATAGTGCTCCATAGGTAAGTTAATGAAGAGTGAAAATTGGTAATTAATTTGGAAATTAAACTTTTAATCTTATGTGTATCAATTTAACCAACTCCGGCTACCGTATCACAACAAGTAATATGCCATCAAAAACATCCTGTAAAACACCCAAGTCTCGCAGGCCGCAGCTCAGCCTCTCTATCGTAAAAAGTTGTGAGATCCATGTAATACCAAGTCAGTTAATCTTTTTAGTCTGTACTTAAAGGACCTTCTGTCTTAAGTTATTACATAAGTTATTATCATGCCAATATTAAAAATATGTTACGTTTTTATCAAATAGATCGACTTGGCCATCGCATGATTTGGTTATTAGTATGTATCACACTACACAGCACGACGGGCCAGCAACCTAATTCCTCACCAGAGTCCTTCCGGATATGATGATTGAGGTGAGTATCTTAAAGAAGTTAATGCTCCTGAAACTTCAATGGCGAACAAGAGTACCGATTTATGAATTGGTTTCGAGAATTTCAATTGCGTGAGGCGCAATAGACTAAAGAATCTAATATAATTGTAATATTCATTGTGTTTTCATGCGATGGCCAAGTCAATCTATTTGTTAAAAACGTAACATATTTTTAATATTGGCATGATAATAACTTATGTAATAACTTAAGACAGAAGGTCCTTTAAGTACAGACTAAAAAGATTAACTGACTTGGTATTACATGGATCTCACAACTTTTTACGATAGAGAGACTGAGCTGCGGCCTGCGAGACTTGGGTTTTTTACAGGATGTTTTTGATGGCATCTTAATTCTTTTTGTAGAGTTTATCTTTACATAATACAAGAGACACGTAAAGGGTGTGTTCAGCCCAGGAAACTGAACAACTTTTCACTTGGAATATAAGTAGAATTTGTAATGTAAGGAAAGACTTTTTTTCATAATTCAACATATTTTCCCACGGGTATGTTGTTCAGTTTCATGGACTAAACACACCCTTACCCACTCTATACCCCCTCCCGTTATGCCTCATATAGTAGGTATCTATCTACACCTATTATTTTCTATTGTACAGTAATAATTCATTAACTGCAAATGTAACCTTGTAATCCTATACATTTATATAGGATTACAAAGTTATTCATGCAGTTAGTGTATTTAGAAAACTGGACCGAAATTACAAAATTTTTGAATTTTCCCATAATAAGGACACTGAACTCTATATATATTCAAAATTTGAAGCCTTTATGTCTGCTAGAAGTGCCTTATACTTTTGATGATCGGTGAGTCAGTCAGTGAGTGACAAAATTCAGAAACTTTACCAAGTTGTCATTCTTAAACTACTGGTTCAAATTGTCTGAAATTTTAAATACACCGTATTTATACAATGCCTAATTAGTTGCTGAAAATTTAGGCTTCTAGTTTTATCCACAACGAAATTATAGGGAGTCGAAAATGGCCTGAATTGCTTCGAGAAAAGTATGGTACGGCCGTGCCGCATTTTTTCTGCTTGACTTGGTGGGGCCACTGCCGTGCCCCCTGATTCAGATACTAAATA
The DNA here is from genome assembly GCA_002382865.2 of Heliothis virescens. NCBI lineage: Eukaryota > Metazoa > Arthropoda > Insecta > Lepidoptera > Noctuidae > Heliothis > Heliothis virescens. The sequence continues at coordinate 13,360,705 of NWSH02000560.1, forward strand.
ACGTTAACCTTGCAGCCCAAATAGGACGCTAGATCCCCTAACTAAAGCGAGACTGTCTTTTCACTTTCATTCCACAATTAGTTTTAGACCTGTAATATTATTTTAAAAGCCTCCAAACCAAATGAGAGGATATCCAAAACCCATTCAACCAAACTAATTAACGGAAAATTACCCGCTAACACAATAAACACCCCTTTTAAATAATGAACTCGCTATCAAAACTAGATAAGAATATATAATATACATTATACAGTGGTAAACAGGAACTGCGCGCTGATCCGTCCGGATATCGCCGCGATATTGTGCTCTATAATGTATTAATTAACGAACTAATTATTATTGGCAGATCGTAATTAAAATGTTACGTGCGTGTTGTTGTAAGTATAATTTGAAACTATGCAACTATGTTACGATAAGAGTACTCGCACACTGCAGATTTGGGTATCAAAACAGCCCTATCAAACTGTCGGCCGACTGAAAGTCTGCAGTGGGTAGGAGCTCTAAAAGTAATTGAATAAGCGGTCAAGTTTTGGTAACAAAAGATTGAAAAACTTCTGATGTTCACAGTTTCCTTCGCAGTTTGTTTGACAGTGAAAATGTACGTAATAAACTACTGCCTACAATCTATACATGATGCATCAATGGACTATTGAAGGGCAAAGATATATTTAACGTGAGCTGTACAGTCCCACCGTTGGGACATACACTTCGAGAGCAAAGAATTGGGTCAGTGTCAAAAGCTCTAATTACCAAATTACTTTAACTTCAAATATATCAATTAAGAATACAGTGGTTAGGTATACCCCAAAATATCCCTATACTATTAAAACCCTATTTTTGCAAGTCCTAATCAGCCACTCAAATGTACAAATCAGACGTTAATTATATCCATGCACTCAAACAATACACCCAAATACATTTCACCACCAAGTGAAAGTCCAGACAATGATACATCAGATAATATTAATTAACGGGCCTTAATCACCCGAACTGTCGCCTATGACTTCCTATCACATTGCTATCACAACGGGCGGCCATTAAAACGTGGCCGGTGCAATATCTACCCCATCTCATTGCAGAGACAGGCGATCCATCATGGAGAACAAGTAATACATAATGTTTATATTGCCATATACCGGTAGCAAATAGATATGAAATAATAGTGCACCGGAGACTTAGATCAGTCAACTGACTGGAGAGTTCAATAATATTTGTGTCGCCATATCATTAAAGTTGTCTCAAAAGGGCTTCAGCGTGTTGGCTTCGGCCCCACGTTCGCCTCCCAAAAATCCGGGACTCTATAGTCCCGTGGTCTGGTTCGAGACATACAAAATAATAATAATAATAACGTTTAATTCAGATTAATAAATCCATAGTAGGTACCTAAATTAAAAGAAACTAATAATAAAAATTAAAATACGTATTACGATTATGTGGTGGATACGCCCGGAATCGAGCGTCACACNTTCCCGTAGTTTTCCCCATTTCCTAGTCCACTAACATCCCATCACAATAGCCCAAGTAGTTTATTTCCATAGTTAGCAATAGTTTAGCACGAAACCGGGGATTGTCCTTGGGTACATTTATATAGTGTATACAGGGATAATCGTCGGTTTTGTGTCGCCATATCATTAAAGTTGTCTCAAAAGGGCTTCAGCGTGTTGGCTTCGGCCCCACGTTCGCCTCCCAAAAATCCGGGACTCTATAGTCCCGTGGTCTGGTTCGAGACATACAAAATAATAATAATAATAACGTTTAATTCAGATTAATAAATCCATAGTAGGTACCTAAATTAAAACAAACTAATAATAAAAATTAAAATACGTATTACGATTATGTGGTGGATACGCCCGGAATCGAGCGTCACACTATCCGCGAAGTATGTAAGACACATCCGCAGACGCGTGCCGCTCGATCCAGTGACGCATCCACGGGCAATCCCACCTACCGCACAATGTGCTCAGCATGCTGTGGGAGCTGTCACGCATTCTGCGAAGAATGCATTGTCTTCTACCAAAAGACCCCCAACATACCAAGCAACTCTAATCTGTAAATTTTTCCCCAATCAACATCGGACCATATCCGACGGTGAATGCGACCACTAGAAGCGGGAAATCTATCTATACTAATATTATAAAGAGGAAAACTTTGTTTGTTTGTTTGTTTGGTTGTAATGAATAGGCTCAAAAACTACTGGACCGATTTTAAAAATTCTTTCACCATTCGAAAGCTACATTATCCACGAGTAACATAGGCTATATTTTATCCGGGTGCGGGCAGTAATTCCCACGGGATGCGAGTGAAACCGCGGGAAAACGGCTAGTATTTGTATATTTAGGTACGTTAATACGTCTTAGTGCGAGAGGAGGCCTGTGCCCAGCAGTGGGGAAAAAAAGGGCTGGCGATGATGATGAGGAACGTCAATTCCATGCCTGTGTTGGTAAATTTTGATATGTAGTTGCGTAACGATATGATCAAAAATGCATAAATGAGCTATCACTATTTTTAGTTGCACTGCAATGCGTGAAAATCAGTAGACTTTGTCGCATAGACATTTGTAATCATGGCGGATCCACTGGGTTAAATATTCCAAGACTGTAGTGCTCTATTTATTAGAGAATATTATCTATGAGCTTGATACTGGACTAACAGACGGTTCTGTTGGTTGTAAATGTACTGACCCGGACCAGCCATTGATTTAGTATGTAGTATGCATTTATAGAAATTGGAATTAATAATAGCCATAAATATTTGCTCATTGTACGACATGCCGATAACTCAAATTAATTTTCCTAATAGGATTTTCACTTTATCTATGCATTTTACGAATTAATTATTTGATTTATAGCCCGAACGGTATATTTAACAAAAAAGTATAATAACCGATATTTTGTGACGCTTTTCAACCGACTTCAAAAAAGCAGATTCTCAGTTTTTAATCAAACTGTGGCATACATAAAGCCTTTTATATCGAACATGTATCACTGTGTTTAATCATTATTAATTATTGTACTACAATAACTAATAAGAAAAATACCAGTCTTACACCATCTTCTATCTATCGTGTTGAAGCTGACTCATGATTAGAAACTCCTGTGCGCAACGCATTACTTAGCAGAGAGGAAGTAAACAGCTTTTGTTGCCAGCGTTCAGCAATCAAAAATCTATACCGGGAAATATTTCACGCTGGTAACACTAAACCCGATGGGGGTATCGATTTCACGGCCGAATAAATTGTGACCACGATTAAAATATCAATGGTCGGCTTTCACTGTGATTGTATGCAAACTACTGTATCACTTAAATAAACAGTATTTTCCCGCGGTGTGGCCCGACGCGCGAATAATCGCCGCACATCGCCGTCGACGCACACGCAACGATTTATAGCCACTGATGAGATTTATTTTTCAATTATACAGCAATTTTTGCCTTTTTTATGGATGTCGTGTCTCAATGTGTACACATATTTTATTCGCCTTGACGACGTTATGAACCATAAGTTGTATTTTTCGATTTTAATTGCGTTTATTAAACACGACAACAAAGATTATTTTTTGCCATAAATCTAAGAATTTCAACACAAAAATTAATTATTTTCTGAATAGAATGTCTTAATTATTTATCGAGATCAAAAAGCTACACAGTATATTAAACACATCAACACAAATTAGTCATCATTTGGTCACGCTGCCGTGCTCCAGATCAAAGGCTAGCTCTGTGGCTAAATGGACGACTTTGCTTAATTTGAAGAAAGTGTCTAGTGGTCGGTAGAGCGTCGTGACAGACGGACAGAAAGGATGTGCATAGCTCGCATTACTCGCATTCCTATGCACAATCTCGCTTTCACTTCGAGGAGCTAAGATATTTATTACATAATTCGTATGTAGACTAGAAGCAGCTCTTTTATAGTTTAAAGATTATCGCGATAATGATCACAAGCCATTGTTACATACGCCTAGTTGACCCTTGTAGGCTGACTGGCAGAAATTATTTGTTTCTATTCTTCTGTCTGCATGATGAAATAGACAATATTGATAAGATCTTACGGTAGGCAAAATCAAAATAAAAGAACACCCATAAAATAATAAGTAGAAACAATATCAGAAACTCGATATCCAGCAACTGCAATTTAATTAATAATAATAAAGGTGAGCCAAAAAAGTGTGCTACTAAACCCGTCGACATAACAAATTGCGCAGCTCTTATCAGTGGCGATCAGCTCGGCTGTTCCGTCGCCCCCCCACCGGACACTCGCCACGCATTATTTAAAACAAAAACCGTTTTTGCTGGACTTTTTACGAAGCTGCCCATTTCCTTTTACATCAAATGTATGCTCGGAAAACAATGCGAGCATTCTTTTGAAGTTTGTCGACTCGACTGCGCAAAAGTACTGAAAAAAATCCCGGATTGGCGGACCCAGCCGAGCTGAAAGCAATAAAACGCTGCATAGAAACCCAGAAGTTAGTTTATTAACAACTTCGTTGAGGCGTAAACCAGGAAAGTTGATCATCGATACATCGCTGCAGGCATGTTGGCTGATGACTCAATCAATGAATTATAGCCCGGGAAATGACGACTTGGAAAACTGAATTTCGAGTTTGCCATTCAACAAATATGGAAGAACTTTTTTCTAAAAGTCTGTCTAATAAGGTTAAGGTAAACCGAAGTTCTCAACAGTAAAAGTCCAAAAAAAAAATTTCGTTGAGAAACAAAAACCATTCCGCTATATTCTTTCGTAGTGATGAATAAAACATTTTGCCAAAAACGTACGACGTTCGAGCGCATACCGTTTTGGGAGCAATACTTACGGTCGTTTATCATTTCTTCTGTACATATGAATGTATGTATCCATGTACGTTTGTGTGTACTACTTCCGTGAATCGGAACTGACAGCTTGTCGGATTAGAGCGCGCTCAACATTAATGATTTACGGATTGCGGTTAGAGGTCTTGACGTCTGAAATTAAAATTAATTGACAAATTAAACGAAAACAGAGGGCTTAATTGGACTTCGGAATTTGTTATGGCTTATTGATAAATAACAATAATATTCACAGCGGGATATTCATTCGCCATTTTTTTCTCAATAGTTTTAGAGAACTCTTGCTGTGTCATTGTTGGATTTTGATTCCAATCCACATAGACTTCCAAATTCAGCTTACTTGCCACCGGGAAGTATAAAAACGTAAATAATACAGTATTAAATAAAAGCTAGTATATAAATCATTTTGTTTGCTTGCATGCGCGTTTTAATAACAGATGGTAATTTTATGCGCACTCAATTTCGGCTGGGTGGTCGAATGGTCGGAAATGAACGAGAACTACATGTCAGTAGGGTTTGTTCCGACTGCATAAGTACCTGTATGTATTTCACGTTGTGAACACATAGGCTCAGTTCCTTATAATGAGATTTCAGGAAAGTTTGTGAAACAGTAAATTGTATGTAACTTAACCTCCGCTTTCATTTCCCAAATTAAATGACCTTATTTGATATCAGATTGCATTTCTAAAGTCGCAAGAAATCTGAAAGGACAAAAAGGTCCCCACCAACTGGACCATTTACGGAATGATTTGACAAGACGACTGATTATAGAGAACAAAAGAAAAGATACCTAATCTTTTGTGCTTCTGGCAAAGTTCCTTTTCAAATCTGTTTATTCACAATAGCATAAACCCTAAGACGTTGGCGTTAATTGATAAAGGATCAGACCGATTCTAACCTCTTTTGCGTAATCTGAAAGATGGAAATAGCATGCGGTGCGTCATCGGGAGCTTCATATTAACCGTCTATTCATTCCGTAATGGGAAACCATGATGTTCCATAGTCCATAACGACTTTCAGGTGGCGAAAGTGCGTATTGCGCAAATGTTTACCCACAAATTT